>BGPT01000550.1:199952-214952 GCA_003297045.1 Symbiodinium sp. clade C Y103 | reverse complement strand
TTGCTACGGAATCCTATGCAAAAACACCAAGAGCCACATGGTGCAAGAGTTTTCGCGTCAACAAGGTGTGTGAGAGGGCATGACTAGAGATCAAGGAATATCCCTGCAAATCTTCTTGCACTTGTCCATTAGCAGTGGTGCGAATGTTGGTGCATTTCAGCATATACCATACAACATCGCAGTCTGTGCATCATCACTTCCCTGAAGTTGGTCTATCCAAACTTTGAAACCCACCGCCTCAAAATGACAATCAAGGAGCCATGCTTGGAGTTTGATCGGGATTGATCACCAGATCTAATCTCATATGATACGATTTTCCATCATCACCCAATGGGCTCCACCAAAGCCCACGGTTTTTTGGATTGCGAACTTCCCTTCCTTGCTTTGAAGACGGTCCCAAACAAGTCCGTGAGGAACTGCGGTTCATAAATCTCCCGTACACTGCAGTCATATCCACTTAGACCTTTCTACTATTGAATGGGGTGCACCTGTTACAATTATGGTTTTTCACGTAATGCTGCAGTTTATTGCGGATAGTACTACCATGTTCATACGCGAAAATCCTTAATTTCTGATATTTGCAGTGATAGCATATCGGTGGATTGCAGCCCCTCCAGGCCAAAGGTTGTAGCTGCGCAAGAAGCCTTGAAGTCTGCGCCCGGAGAGGGTGCGGAAGGGGTTGACTTTGGCAAGTGGGGAAGCTCGGTTTCTGGTGTCCAAAAATGAGGGCGATTCACCAAGAAATCCAATAAGTAGTGGGATTTAGAATGATTTAGACATGTTTAAACCAGATGGTGGATGATGGATGATGGTGAACAAAGTGTCAAACATGTGCATTGATTGGTGTTGTACCAGCAGCCAATTTGTCTTGTTTTATTGAGTGTTTGGGTTGGTAGGATGGGTTGGTTGGATAGGGTTGGGCCTGATGGTTTCGCTGGCTTTGTTCGCCGCAGCCTGCAGTGAGGTTGGCTTCCATTTGCGAAGATGCTTTGAGGCACAGTGTTTTTCAGAAAAGACTTGAGGAGCTCCAAGAACTTTCGAAACTCTCGGAGCTTAGGACATCTCTTAAGACTTCATTCCAGGGACATCCAGGGACGAATTGTTGGTCGCAACCCGAAGGTGTCACTTCTGATCATTTACCAGGAAAAAAAGGGCCAAATGAAGCACCAGAGATTCGTATAGAGTCTATAGAAGAATGAGAGCACATTTCTGAGTTGGATCAGCCGCAAAATCTTTGTGAAACTTACAATTGCGGTAATGTGTGCTTCTTGGGTTTTCTATTACCTTTCATTTTGGGCTTTTATGATCGAGGAATGTCAACTGGTATTTGTTCAGAGTCTTGGACGTCTGAAGGCCATAAGAATTGTATAGAATTGTGGCAATACATCCTGAAGATGAATCATGAATCACAATGAACCATAATGAACCATCATTAAACATGATCCACCACGATGAATCCCACAGGAATCCCAGATGAATCCCATAATTCCAAGAGAAATGCTACGTGATTTTTCTGGGCTGTGGACTCTTCTATCGTCCCAGTGCTGCAGGTTCCAAGCCATCGAACGCGATGCGTGCAGGGTGCTCTGCCAAGTGCTAAGCGGGGTTCGGAGCCTGAGATGTGTCGAAAAATGGGAGGTCGGGTGGAGGCACCGGTTCCGCTGAGTTTTCCGGTTGGTATTCTGAAGGATTCCGAAATTGCTCATAGCTAGAAGCATCCATGAATTTGTTTCCCGGTAAATCTTAGATTCAAGTTTCATCCAAGGTGATGTATCTTGATATTAAGAACTGTTCTGAAAAGTTGCGGCTGCATTTTGAGCCGTTGCAGCAACCGTTGGGGTCAGTCACTGTTGGGTTGTTTTGGAGTTGGCTGGAGCACTGCGCATGTGATGAAGTTTATGCAGATGTGCAGGTAGGAGAAACTATGTTGCTCCTTGTTGATCCCTGTTGCATTGTTTTTTTTGCCAGAGAAACTATGAGAAAATATGATAAAGTTGGGACAATTAATGTGCTAAACCCAATAGTAATTTATGTGAGTAACCAACCATGACTGGGGGTCATTTTACATCATCCCATTTCTAGGGGTAACAATCATACGCGGTAGTTGAAAGTGGATTCTTCGTGGGTTTACCTCATTCATGGGGTATGACCACTCACTGCAAATCATCCGACTGCTTCAAAGCAAAAGATGTGAGATATGGATGACTTTGAGAGTTCCAATTCAAAATGGGATGCTGACTATCATGATTACACAGCTACCAATGGTGGTGTGATAACTGAAGCATTTGCTCCCTAAATCCTGAATACATCTGAATACTGTGATATCTCATCAACTCAAGGTGTGGAGAAACACACCTCTTCTGGCATTTTGAAGAAGATAGGCTGATATGTTTGCCCGTCTTTTTCAAGAAGAGTAGGACAATATAAGACAACGAAGTATTTAACCATACAATACGATTATGAAATCTAACGAAAGCAAGTACACTTTACACAAAAAGTAGCAATAGTTTAGCCATGCGGCAATCCTTGCTCTAGCTGATAGAGGCAACAGTTGATGATGCTCTGCAAATCAGCCATAGGCTTGCGTGCATATCTATTATTCATCAGTATTTCGGATCAGACAAAATTGTTGCTGATTACATGAGGTGTCAAAGTTGCCTCCCACTGCCGCTCCATCGGACTTTGTGGTGCAGGTCCGGTGTTTTTTTTTGAATCGTTTGCGAACGCATTGTTTCATCTGCCGAGATGAGTTTTTTGGATGGAAACATAAGAACGACATATTTTCTGAGAATGATCACCATGCATCATTGCTTCTCTCTTCAAACGTTTGACATCGACTCCTACTATCAGAAGATTCACAGTTGATGACGCGGAACAACTTTACCAATCAATTCAGGATGATGCCAATGATGGCCGACTCTGTTTTAAAATGGTGTCTAGTAGGGGCATCTCAAGAAATGGTTTCTTTCATGTTGCTGGGTAGTGAACCTCCCATTGATGAACGATGCGGTCTGGTGGTACTTGGTTTCAGGACTTGGACAGCATCGTTTTGTTCTTCCAGCGGGCCTTCATTGGGCAGCGAGCTTCCAGTGCATCCAAGCAGTTGGTGCAACTTCGCCGGGAGCCACAGTTTCTTCAGGTCGCGGAAGAGGGGAAGCTGGAAAACGGAAAAATCCCAGAAAATGCAGCTTGGAAACTTGGGGAAATTTGCAAAGATCATGACTTTTCTATACTTTTCTGACTTTTAAGCTGAGATGGGACTGGTAGGTCCGGATTTTGGAGTCCCTGACTGCCATGGGCTTCGTCCTTGTGCACAATGCAAGGTGAGTTGGAAGCCGAAACGGGGTTGCCTCCCGTGCAGGACTGGGACTGGCGACGGTTTTCCCACAAACCTAGCAAGCTTTCAAAACATGTTGGGATATGGCCCATGCCATCCATTTTCTTCAGATTTGTGTAGACATATACTCGTAGTGACTAGGTTACTTAGTATATGATCTTAGATACTATGATATATTTAACGTGAACAACTGTGGTAGCCAACAGATGGGCACAGGAGCATCTAGCACTTCTTGGAGGCCAAGCCAAAGGTCTTCTGCTAGGGATGCTGCTGGTACCAGAGGAGCCAGGGCACCCCATGGCTGCCGTGGTGGATGATGATTGTGCACCATGGATGAGTAAATTTGGTAGAAACTAAGGAAGAAACTCACTAAGGAAGAAACTCTTGATTTTGGACTTGAATGTGATTCTATTTTGGAGAAGATATGAGCAGATCGTTGCTTTGTACATAATCTCACTGCTTCAAAACTCAGGGGTAGAACGAACCTGATCCATCTTGGAGCTATGAGTCCTCCCTGCGTGCTTCCTGTGCGTCGTTTTCTGAGATTGGACCCCCAAATCACGGTCTGGTCTGAGTCCCCCAGTCACTGGCCCCCCTCAAAATTTGAGGCCAGGGGAAACCACAGGTTTCGGTGATGTTCAGTAAAGAATCATACAGAATCCTAATTTCCCGTGTAGATTATTTAGTATATCTAGTTTTGACCCCGCAGCACCTTTCGGAGGATGCACCTCCATGTACCGTGGTGGAGCCCTCAGAGTGATCAACTTGTGAAGTCAAAATATAGTTTGAGTCACTTCTGGGTCTCCAGAGATTCCAGTTGTTCATGATCTTTGAGATCATTTTTATTGAAAACAGAGATGGTGCCCATTTTCTTGCCCTGTTCACCAGATGACCGATAACTATGGCATGGAAAAGCAGGCATACTTCATAAAAGTCACGGATAGAGGTAAAGTACAAACTGTTGGTTTGTATACCATCTGTCTATACATTGTGTTTTTGTACACATATACAGCTGGTTGATGCTTTGCCATCCCTATTTGGGACAAAGGGTCCAGCAGCAGCAGCAGCAGCAGCAGCAGCAGCAGCAGCAGCAGCAGCAGCAGCAGCAGCAGCAGCAGCAGCAGCAGCAGCAGCAGCAGCAGCAGCAGCCAATTGTGTCTTGATTGGTTTGATTAAGACCGCCACAGGAGAAAGTTTGCTATCAACAAATGACCCGTCATTCTGTAATTCCAACAAAGAGACAAAGACCACCCCATCAATTTTCGGGAGGTATTTCTATCCTGGACATTTGTTGCATACATTCTCCATGATGTTGTCTAGGCCCCATCATTCTCGCCTTGTAAGTCCCGAAGCTTTGATAATTCTTCTGGTTCTGTATTCAAAATTAGGTGAACACCCAAATTTCCACCGGTTTTTCCCAAAGTTGGGTTTCACCCCAACTCCCCAAATTTGTCCCAAAAAAACAGTTTTCCCACATTGTTTGATGGCAAAGGTCGTGGCCCGGGACGGAGGACTACTGGATGTGGCGCCACAGCTTCCTCTGCAGCTTGGTGCTGGTTGCTGTCCGGCGGGCAGATGATCTGAATGCAATTGAATACATGTATAGTATGTGTATATAATATATATACATACATATACATACACACACACACATATATATATATACATATACATATGTCTATACTATACTCTACCATGCTATGCTATACTATACATGTCCTGACTTTACATCAGATCACATTGCATTACATAGGTGTATACACACACGATAACACATACACACATACATACACACGCACGTACACACGCACATACATGCATCGCACATACGCACACACACACACACGGACACACATTCATGCCTATATTACATTGCGTTGCACTAGATTACATTACATAACAGTACAGCACATTACCTTATGTTACCTTACGTTACATTACGTTGTATTACAGTACAGTGCATTGCATTACATTACATTCATACATACAATATGGGCAATATGTCTGTATATTCGTATGATAACCAGCTGCGGATCTCAAACTTTGGCGAAACGTTGGATTTATTCAGCCTACATGCATCAAAAGATGAGCATACAATGCTGCAAACAAGGGATACTAGCGGATCGAAATGCAGATAGAGGAAATGGCCATATGAACTACCATGAATGGACGCTGTATGTAAAGGGACAATCATAAGGCTATGGTATCAACTCTCAAGCAAGTTGCGGCGAATGCAAAGGGTATCAGCGGGTAGCAGTGAGCCAGGATCAGAGGATCAGTGTGATGTGGTCATCAGTGGTCCTTCATTTTGGAACCTTTGTTTTTCGGAACTAATGCTAGGTTCCAAGATTGTAATCAAAGATTTTTTCTTCTCTTGTCATCCTCTGGCATTCGCATCTTACAGGTTCTATTTTGACATTGTGTCGACCCTCCGCTCCAAGGCATACGAGTATTCTTCTTCCCTATTTCGAGGACATGCTTTTGGGTTCACTGTTGCGGAGTTTTTCCAGTGACACGTGACATTCTCTGATCAGAATCCGCTATCCATTGACATCAATGGCGACCCCTAACTTTGTGCTTCGTGATAAATGGGCAGCACCCTCTGACCACCATGATCTTTGGGCTCGCACACAATTTCCAGTGGTGTTAACCCCAAAAATACTCATGATCTGGAGAATGGGATAATTCAAGGAATCAGGCACTTCTGAACCATCAAAATTAACAACTTGGCTGCTTAATAACTGCCGTTTTTTTGATATCCCTTGCAGCAAAGCGGTGGTGAAAGATCCGACTACCAGGACGACAATCCCAATGGTTTTTGTTTGCAGGGAATCTATTTGGTTATTGGCAAATTCATGTTGATGAATTTCCCTATGTTTGTGCAGGTTCAAAATGAACTGAGTGAAAACTGGTCGTCAAATCAACAGGTCTGTTCGGAAACATGCATTCCACGTTAATGTGGATGAACTTTCCAATCTTTGCTATACTAGTATCTACAAGAGAACAACATCATTGAGAATTCACGCAAAAGTGTTTGAAACTATAGTTCATTTAAACAAAAATCCGGGGCTTCACGTGTTGCAAGCAAATTCATGCCAAATTGATTCTTCCCCTGCTGTTTCTCATTTCTTGGGTTCCCAAAGTCCCTGCTCCTTGCTTTCTGGGCACCCCATTGTTGTTTGTTCAAACCCGTTTAAATACTGACATTTTGATCATTTTTGAGGATAGAAAACTCCAAGAGTTCTGCACTGGTAATCCCATGCCCCTAATCTCCCGTAAACCATGGTTTCTTGTTGGGATGAAACCACATATTTGGGACCATAGAATGGGGGTGTTATACTGGGGCATATTAGGGCGATAGGATCAATTAATAGCAGTAGGTAGGGGTATGGTATAATTAGTATATACCAGTCCAATTTTTTCCTTATATCTATAGCATCTTTCTTTACTATCCTCTTCAAATGAATCATTCTAAATCACTATAAATCACAATTTTCCGTGAGAAAATCAGCATTTTGCGCCTGTTTTCAGGACGCCACCGGCACCAAGACGGTGCAGGGCCGTCGGGTGGAGGGCGGCGAAGGCCATGGGCTTCGCAAGGCGCGGCGATGAGTGGTCTGGGGGCCGTTCGAAGCCGTTGGAAGGCCGTGGTTTCCCACGTGGAGGAACGTTTTCACCCCGGAAATCTGGGGAATCCCTAACAAAAAATGGAGGTTTTCCATGGAAAATCTGGGAAACATTGGAAATTTATAGATGACTTCCTATGAACAAATGGTGATTTCATGGGTTTGAAAGGGAACATCACCCTATTGATGGTGGTTTATAACTGGGAAAAGAATGGAACTAAACCAGGATTTTCCAGAAAACCATGTTTTATTTATTGAACATTTGATGAAATAAACCGAGAGTTCATGCAGTTTGGAGAGCAACATTTGAGGATGTCTAGTGGATATTCGGGATAGTTTGAAGTAAAGATGGGGATTTAAATTGAAGAACCAAGGACAAGTGCAGAGTCTTGGTCAAAGAACAACAACAATTTCAACAATTGTGGACTTTAAACCAACAATGATTGGGAAATATTTATCAAGAGGACGTGTTCTTTTTCGAAAGAAACAACAATGGAATTTGAAGCAGCAACTAATGGGGATGGTCACCAATAAAGCTATGCAAAGATGTTCGCCCCAACCCGGACGTTCGACCACATCCAACATGACAGTAACATCAACTTGTCTCAATAGGGTATAACAAATCTGCCAACCCCTCTGGCAAATATGTGGATTGGAGTAGTAACATCAACCTATCTTAATAGGGGATAAAAATCCGCCACCCCCTCTCGCAAATATGTGGATTGGAGTAGTAACATCAACTCATCTTAATAAGGGATAAAAATCCGCCACCCCCTCTGGCAAATATGTGGATTGGAGTAGTAACATCAACTTATCTTAATAAGGGATGAAAATCCGCCACCCCCTCTGGCAAATATGTGGATGGGAGTAGTAACATCAACTTATCTTAACAAGGGATAAAAATCCGCCACCCCCTTTGGCAAATATGTGGATTGGAGTAGTAGCATCAACTTATCTTCAGACGCGGTCGTCAGGGTTGCAGCGAAGATGTTTTAAACTAAAGAATATATGTGCAGCACATTGAGCAAACGAGGAACAATTGAAGAACAGGCGGTACAACCCACGGCTTAAGTGTTGGCAATCTAAACTTTTGCTGTTGCGGGAATTCCATTCAGCTCGGGTTCTCATGCGGAATTTTGATGTTTTTTTTGGGAAAAGCACCACCTTGATCGAGTTACTGACAATTGACAGAAGACCTTCTAGCTATTAGTCTTTGCCGATGTTCCTGTGGCCAGGAGTTTTTCACCAGCATGTCCTTAGACGCTCAACGGTCCGCGCCTGACCCCTTTGTGCTTCAAAGATGGATTTTCATGAAGAATCTCGAGCATCTAAGAACCATTCCCAGGTCCTTCAAGATCTCTAAAATTCACCAACATCCCAACAGTTGGTACAAAAAAAAAATCAAAAACCAATTCGATTCTGATTTCAATCCGGAAGATGCATATTTTACGGCACTTTTCCATGAGAAATTCCATTGTCTGAGCCTGTTCCCCAAGGCGCTGGGGGCGGCTGTCGGTCTCAGAGGGTCTCCTTGAGCCAGGTGAGGTCCGCTAGGACATGCGGTCCGGACTAGATGGAAAATGGGGATGGAAATTAATGGAACTGAATTAATAGAAATCATGATGGACATGGACTTCTCGTCCATCTCTTTGAACCAACAACAACAACAGCAACAGCAGCAGCAGCAGCAGCAGCAGCAGCAGCAGCAGCAGCAGCAGCAGCAGCAGCAGCAGCAGCAGCAACGCCACTTCCATGCGATGCATATCTGCCGGAGGCCCAGTGGCATGTTGCGGATCTCGATTGAAGCTGCAGCCTTTAGAGGCGCTGGTGGCGGGGTCACCGATGGGACCGATGCACCGACTATTCTAGTAAGAATCTAGTAAGTATTTTGGCATCCTTGATGGGGGCTAGTTCAAAAACGCTTCCTTACTCTTCGGAATATCGTTTCTTCCATTTTAATGGATGCCAATATCACAGAGAAGACTCGATTCATGATTGACATGGATAGATGTTTGAAATACCCCTCACGTATCTGCAGGACAGCACAGTTTTGGAAAAAAACCATACACATTGTCGACCATCGAGAATCCCAACATCAGGGGCCAGAAGAGATCAGAAGAGGCCTTTAGATATTGGTGCTTCCATTTTGTATACTAATACCGTAATGGTCGCTGGCATCTGAAGTTTGTGTTGAATTTTGCGCGCTTATATAAATAAACACATTCATCTATCTATATATTATACATACTTGCACGTATTTACATTTCTATATAGACACATTCAGAGTCCATATAGTGCGTTTATGGATAGATATGCACATACCACATATCCAAACTCACACACACACACATTTGTATATATATATATATAATCACATACATGCATATGTAATATGTACATTTGCAAATAACATACAAAATAACGGTTCTAATAGCTATACACCTTGCCCAGCAGTGTTGGTTTCCATCGAGTCATCCCCACGTTCGCCAGTCTCCAGCGTCGGAGCTGCATCAGATGCTGATGGCAGCGAGCAACGGGGATCGGATCAAGTGGCGGCACCCAGCCGTAGCGATTTTCAACGGTGAGCCATGAAAGTTATGCCCTGGTTGATTGGTTGATATATATATATATATATCTATATATATATATTTATGTAGGGATTTATACTACCTAATCCATTGGGGATTCTGATAACCCATGGAAACCTATCAACCAACTAGTACAATGAGATGCGAGAGTGGCATTTCTTGTGGCTCAATTGATGGAACAAAACCAGTTGGGGGATAGAAAAACCACGAAAACCGGGTGGAAAACTTAGGAAACCAACAAACGTGTGATACAAAATCTTGTTCTTTTGGAAATGAGGATGGACACATGAGCCAACCATATGATATTTGGGTGGGTTTGAACATGTTGGGAACACAGCCAAATCCTCTGGTTTAGAATATTACTCTCTCCTTTGTTTATATAATGGTTATTCGGGAGTCTCTCCGATTATTTTCGAACAAATCCAAATGGAACAAAGCCCTGGTGAACATGGGCCGAATATGGTATTGTAATGTATTGTACAGGTTTTGATCCATCCGCAGTAAAGAAGTGGATAGAAAAAAATGGATTGAAAAATGGACGGATAAATCTGCAGCAATCTGCAGTGGCTGGGAGAAGCTAATCTGCCTGAGGTTAACGTTCACCACCGGTCAAGAAAGCGAGCGAATCGTGCGGGAGCCCGGCGAAGGCAATTTTCGGTAAAAAATCACATCCATCCATCCATCCATCCATAGTAGATGGTCACAAATACAGTACAGTATATTCATATATATATATATGTAATTATACATATTCATAGATGTATACATGTACATACCATCCCCCGAATCTTGTGCACAGGCCTCACAATCTTCTTGTGTGGCAGATGGGTTTTCCGTCACTGCAAGTTGTTTCACCCAGGTTACGGGCAATATGCCCATGCCCGGAGGAGGATCTTCCATCATCGTCGACACCCCTTTTGAGGCAGCGACTGGCAGAATTCATTTTGCTGCTCCTGAAAAACGAAGCAGAAATCGATATACATCATCTCCCACAAAGGTGAATCCCATCATCTCATAAAATGATCCATTTTCGGGGGGAACCCCATTTTTTCTGGGAAGGTTTGCAGGACGATGCCCACCGCGACCAGGAAAATTTCTCTGAGCTCACCATCAAAAGGTTGGATGGATTGTGGGAGGAGTTGAAGAATTTAGTCGTTAGTTTCGAATGCCATATGTACAATTATATAATATATATAATATTTGTATTATACACTGTATATATATATATATATCTAGGTAAATCATAACGACCTCACTGTGACCTCACTGGAATATATGGTTAGTATAGGGAATCATCCCCAAATGGCCTTAATTTACCCATATATATATATATAGGCAGTGTATACGTAATTGCACACAAAATGCTGTATATATATATATATATATATACACATACAAACACACATATACATGCACTATCTTCACGTTATTTATGTACAAAGAAGCAGACCCTATATTTATATACATTCAAAACTTCCATCCCAGCCTCAAAGGGATGAAATCGGTGCCACGTGCCAGGTGTGAAGTTCAGAAACCTGCTCAAGCGCTTTTCGAGTTCCACCGCGGCACAGGCCCACCTGGCCTTCACCGCTGCCTCACAGATGCAGCCCTTTGTTTTCTTTAACGAAGAACAAATAGGGATGTTGCAGTACATAACGTTATTCATCAACTATCATGAATGGCTAAAGATATGGGTCTGAAAATCGGGTTACTGTCCTAACCTCACCTTTGTGGATAAAACCATTTATATACATCCATTGATTCCAATTAGTTAAGCGACTTTAACTGGTATACAAGCCGCAAGTTTGGGCTTCCACCCAATCTTGGATAAGCCTCTATCGCAATTTGTTGGTTACAAACTGCCATTTGTGGTTGCTCATTTGGTTAAATCCAATGTTTTCTCCATAAAACCCTACCAGCGATATGAATCACAACAGATTTGAGGCTTGAGTTCCAATTTCTATTGGTTAAATCATGTAAAATCCCTATGTTTGCCGGGATGAATATCACCATGCCATAAATCCAGGTGTTCTTCTCTGCAGGTCAGCAGTGGTTCTCCTCACATTCCAACTCGCTGCACGACCCGCAGAGGGGTGAGAACCTGACAGGCAGCAGAAGGGTGGAAAGTCCCCAGCTGCAAATTTAACACTTTGCTATGGAAAATCCGTGGGAATATATGATGGGATAATGGGATATACCCTCCAGTAATTTGACATTTTGCTGTAAAAACTGGCCCATTTATAGATGATTCATCTATCAAGAAAAGATGATTTTTCACAGCTATGTTAAATGACCAGATAGTTTAATGGGGTACAAATATAATCGGAATACAATAGGATATGATGGCGTGCAATGGGAATCTACCACCTACAATGGGCACATAAAAAAGGAATATAGAACTTGCAACTTGTAGCCAACAGATCATGTATGATATTTGGGTTTCTTCAAACATGGGGTATGCCGTGCACCCCATTCCGTGGCAATTTTCATCGAACACATGAGGTTTTGAGCCATTGGATTTTGGGTGAAACCCGTTTTGCGAACCATGCGAATGTGGGCTAAGATTTTTTGGCACCCCTTTCTCCATGTGGATGTTATGGGCGGTCTCCAAGTATGTGCAAGTAGTTGAATTTCCAAGGAGTTCCCTTAATCGCGCCCTCAAAGCAATAGATTACTCAATTTGTTTTTTTCTCCGGGAGATTCAATGCTGTTTGGAATGAATTTCTGGATATTAGGTGCAAAATGGTATGTCAATGTTATGCTTTTTCAATACTTGGAGACAGATTGACCTAGCCAGCCAATCCAACAATTCCAATGGACCCAAACATGGACTGGTCATATTCTTGTCATGGTATCTTGTTGATTATTTGACCCATACCCAGTTGAATGTTAGGTGATCCTCACAAAAAAGTCTCACTCGGAAACACAAAATGCCTGGCAAATCTCACTGGATCCATCATGATCCATCTATTTTCTGGGTTTTCGGGTCGTAGGCAGTGGCTTCACCTGGTATCATTTCGTGGTCCCTTTAGAGGTCCTCCAGTGCACTCATCAAACTCCGACCTGCACCGATCTCTGTTGTATCTCGGCCAGATCGATATCGTGCCTTCGGGAAGTTGATCGCGCTGGCGCTGGCGAACCATTGCAAGTTGGCCTTTGCGCCAGGAACTTGGAAGGGCAACAGCGAGCTTTGCATCGCTTGCGTCTGACGTGTTTTTTACTTTTTTTTCTAAATAGGGTATCACCGGTATCACCAATTTCAATTGGATTAATATGTTTATTTCCTGTAAAATGGTGATTTGGAGGGTATAGTATACCCCATTTTCAGACACAACCATTCTTGAGGTTCTTTGCATTTTGACAGGCAATGCCTTGTTTGCTGTATTACCATTCTTGATGTGAGATGACACCCTGGTCATTCCGAGCCTTCCAAGGCTTCCGCTTCTCTTCTTCCAGTTCTTATTGTGACTTGGGGAGCAGTTGCTGACGGGGATGGAAACAGGGATGGATTCATCAACCCCTCAACCTGCATTGAGGTTTGACCTTTTCAGGTTTTGGATGATATGATGTTGATAGGAAGTGCCCTGCAGCATCCAACTGGGAGCCCCCCCATTGGCATCATCCATCATCATGGCTTTGATATCCCTGCTCAGAAACACCTATGTGAACCGTTGTTCACTCAAACTTGGGAAACATTGGCTTCGAGATTGTTCTTTCAACACAACAAATAGCTATATATATATATACACATACAGATAACATAAATATATAAATACTACAAATGACATTTTCGCTTGATGATAGCCATCATCCATCATTGGTCAATCCCCATCATCCCCAGGCACCGCGAGCGGCTGGCGCAATTGGACGACCTAAAGGGCTTCGACAATGCCCTGCACAGCTCATTGAGGTCCCCAAAATGGCTGGGAATTTCCCCCCAAACACATAGGATTCAGAGTGAAAGAGCGACCTTACAGCCAACTCTAGTGGATTGTAAGATGTTATGAACTACAACGGATTCCATGAATTTCAGGGTTCCTCAAATTGGCTCTGTGTTGGGAGATTTATTTTCATCCAACTGCAGAGATACCAAGTAGCTCATCCGATAGCCTTGTCATAAACTAAGCAGATTAGGGGGCACCACTTTGCAGCCAGGATGGTTTCAATGAAATCTTGTACTAAAATCTGGCGATGAAGTGCTGCACAGGTTGGGAATACTCAACTTTATCAACTTTCGGGAGTGCAGAAGAAAACAAGACGATCGAGACCTACTAACCTACTATAGATTCTTGAAAATTACATCGTGACGATCCTGCGATTCTTGGTTTCCAGTTCCAGCGAGGAATATGCCACGATCGCATCCAACAGCCCCACTTCCCCGGTGATGACCAGGAAATGTTTGAAGATGAAAGCAGCGCAGTTCAAACAGATCAAGGACGAGATCCAGTCTACATGTCTGGTGAACCGTTTGGAAATCTCCAGACTTGCTAGCTTGCCATGGTTTTGAGGATGTTTCATCGATAGCTTGTCCTGAATGACGATGTCATGGATCCATCCCAGTTTCTTTGATTTAGCACTTACTGCGCCCTTTCCGTTGCTCTCTCTCTCTCTCTCTTTTTTTTTTGTTGGACATGAGAAGGGAAGCTGACCGAATTCCAGGCAATTCCAGAAGTCGCGTGGTCTCAGCCAGGAGTTAGAAGGCTTGTCTGCCGAGATGAGCCTTGAAGAGTACGTGGCGGATCAATTGAAGGCATCGATGGGCTCAGAAATTCATCCATTGCATCCATGGGTCGTTGGGATCTTTGGTGGTCCCAAAGATCCAAAGTTCGTGCAGGGCATGGGACATGTTATGTTTTTTTTTAAAACCGATTTGTATATCCCCCAATATAAATAACCTATAAACAGTTATAAACACATCCGTATTTTTATGTTGATATCCCACTTTTCTAGATTCTCCAAGAGTCGCGTCTAGGCCATTCTGTGCCCTCAAGCTTTCGAGGAGGCTGGGGTTGCTTTCACAAATGGAAGGATGATTAGTCGATATTAGTCGGATGTGTAAATCTGTGATTCGTTTTCAGGTTGGTGAATTATTCTTATCCAACCCATATCCAAAATTAGAGACTTTGGACATCCATTGGATCAGGGCCCCCGGGTCTTGTGCCATATGGCTGGGTGAGACTTCATGGGATGGGGTGGACCCCGGGGGCGGCACTAAGGGTTTGTTCCCGACGAGCACCCCCCATCNCCCCCGGGTCTTGTGCCATATGGCTGGGTGAGACTTCATGGGATGGGGTGGACCCCGGGGGCGGCACTAAGGGTTTGTTCCCGACGAGCACCCCCCATCCCCTCTCCCATGCCGGTGCAAGAGTGACAGTGCCGCGTTAGCTGCTGTGGAGCATTTGATTGCTCTTGGCTGTCGGCGCGCTGTTTGGTCGTTACGGTTGGCTTG
>BGPT01000550.1:177568-199938 GCA_003297045.1 Symbiodinium sp. clade C Y103 | reverse complement strand
TCGTTACGGTTGGCTTGGCGTTTCGCGCTTTCGGGCTCTTGTCGGCAGCGGTTGGTGTTTGTCGCTGGTTGTGGTTGGAGTTTGTCTTTTGGCGCTCTGCGGCCCGGTCGCTGCTGTTGGTGTTTGTCGTGTTTGTCTTTCGGTGCCCCGAGGCTGCTGGCTGCCTGGTGGCGTTTTTCTTTCTTACGGTGCTTGTGGTTGGTGGTTGTGTTTGGTGCTCTGGCTTGGAGCTCGCGGGGCTTCTGCCCGCCTTGGGGTGTTCGTCTTCTTCCCTTGGGTGGTTGCGTTGGCGTTTGTCTTTTGGCGCTCTGGGGCTTCTGCTTTCTCTTCCTGTTGGTGGCTGCGGTTGGCGCCCTCTGCAGCTTCTGTCACTGTTGGTGTCGCATTTGCGTTTCAGGGTCTGTCCGCCAATGGGGTTTGGTCGCTTCGGCTAGCGTTTGTCTTTTGGGGCTCTGGGGCTNGCTTCTGTCACTGTTGGTGTCGCATTTGCGTTTCAGGGTCTGTCCGCCAATGGGGTTTGGTCGCTTCGGCTAGCGTTTGTCTTTTGGGGCTCTGGGGCTCCCGCTCGCCCTGGCGCCTTTTTTCCTTTTCTTCTCCTTTCTTTCTTTCCTTCTTGCGGCGAGGCTGGTGTTTGTTGTTTGGCGCTTTGGGGCTTCTGCCTGCCTTGGGCCGAGTCTCTTGTGGTTGTGGTTGGTGTTTGTCCTTTGGCGCTCTGGGGCTTCCGCGTGCCTGGGCGTTTTTCTTTTNTGTGGTTGGTGTTTGTCCTTTGGCGCTCTGGGGCTTCCGCGTGCCTGGGCGTTTTTCTTTTTCTTGTTTGGTGCTCCGGGGCTTCTGCCCGCCCTGGGTATCTACGTTTGTCTTTTGGCGCTCTGGGGCTTCTGCTCATGTTTGGTGTTGTGTCTTGTGCTTCGGGTCTTTTTTCCCTTTTTTCCCTTTTTTTTTCTTTCTCTTCTTTCTCTTCTTTCTCTTCTTTCTCTTCTTTCTCTTCTTTCTCTCCTTTCTTGTTTCTTTGTCTTCTTCTTCTTGTTCTTCTCTGTCTTTTTCCTCTTTTCCTTTGCTTGGCTTTCTGCTTCTTCTTCTTCTTCTTCTTCTCCTTCTTCTTCTTCTTCTTCTTCTTCTTTGTCTGCCTGTTTTCTCTGGTCAGAAAGGACGAAGGGAACGGCCCACAGACCGGTAGGGAACACCAACCAAAGGTCGGCCCCACCTGTCCTCTTTTTGTTGTTGTTCTTGTTTTGTCCTTGATTTGTGTGGGGTTGGTGGTGGTGGTGGTGGTGGTGGTGGCCGTGGTGGCCGTGGTGGCCGTGGTGGCCGTGGTGGCCGTGGTGGCCGTGGTGGCCGTGGTGGCGGCGGCGGTGGTGGTGTATTTTTCTTTTTCCCTTTTCGTGGTGGTTGGCGTTTGCTTGTCTTTGGTGTCAGGCCAGCGTTTGTTCGCTGGCGTGGTGGTGGTCGGCGTTTGCTCGCCTTTGGTNCGTTTGCTTGTCTTTGGTGTCAGGCCAGCGTTTGTTCGCTGGCGTGGTGGTGGTCGGCGTTTGCTCGCCTTTGGTGTGAGGTCTGCCTTTGTTTGCTGGGGTGGTGGTGGTCGACATTTGCTCGCCTTTGGTGTGCGGTCAGCGTTTGTTCGCTGGCGTGGTGGTGGTCGGCGTTTGCTCGCCTTTGGTGTGAGGCCAGCGTTTGTTCGCTGGCGTGGTGGTGGTCGACGTTTGCTCGCTTTGGTGACGCCGGTCGCAAACAAGCGACCGCACCACCGCCAACCGCAAACAACACCTTTGGTTTTGGGGTGGTTTGTTGGTGGTGGTGGCGTCCCTGTGTTGGCTGGCTCGCAGGGTTGGTGGTTGTCGTTTGTTCGCCTTGCTTCGGTCGCTGTTGAAGTTTTTTTAGCTGAGTGTCACGATATGCTATTCGAGATGCCTTCCCTCGACGCATTCACGGGTGCGAAACACGGTGTTGTGAAAAAGTTTGTTAGTCGCTCGGGTCTGCTCCAGTCTGAGGCGTGTGGTTACTCTGGTTCCTACCTCGCTCAAGCTTCAAACGGCGCTATGTGCTGCTGAAGTCACCCCGCGCGGCGCGGGTTTGCTATCATTGCTTCGGGCTGTTAGTGTGGTCCCGTTTGTAGGCGCCAGGTTTCTGTGCTTTTGGTGAAGTTGGTCGAGGGCTGGCTGGGAATCTCACCTTGTGTAGTGGCATGGTGGTGCCCGTGATTGCGGTGTCTAGTCCCAGTGGTGCTTCCTCGCGGGGTTTTGTTGGGTGCGGTCTCAGCTTGACCTGTGCTTTGCTAAAGGTTGGTGCTCNGTCTAGTCCCAGTGGTGCTTCCTCGCGGGGTTTTGTTGGGTGCGGTCTCAGCTTGACCTGTGCTTTGCTAAAGGTTGGTGCTCGGTCGCGGTTTGAGATTTAAACCTATTAGGTGCTCCTTCTTGGGATTGTTCGGGTTCTTCTATGTTTTGCGTCCTTCCTCTTGTTCCCGTTCCTGCTCTAGAAGGCCACCAGAAGCTGGCGGGGAGGGCAGCAATGACGTGTACGGAGCTGACCCTGAGATCTGCTGGTGGAGGTTGTGCCTGTGGACCACGGCTACTGCTGTGAGTCGCTCAACCAACCAACCAACCAACCAACCATTGGATCAGGGGTGCATTCACCTGATCCATCATCTGGAAAATATTGAGTTGACCCCTAATCCACATGGATCCATGCAGGTCGGTGAATGGCAGATGGGGAGTCCTTCACCTGCGTCCCCTACATCTTAAATACGTTGCACCACCACGATGCATGTGTTGACAAAATCATTACTACTATGACATATTATGACTATTAGTATCGCTACTATTCTTAGTATTGCTATTCCTATCATTGTGTTATTATCGTCGTCGTCGTCGTCGTCATCGTCGTCGTCGTCGTCATCGTCGTCGTCATCATCGTCATCATCGTCATCATCATCATCATCATTATCATCATCACTATTTGCACAGGTTTATTATTACTACTGATTCACGACAGTTTTACTACACTGTTTTACTACTGTCTACTCATGCTACTGTTTTACCACTGATTATTAACGTATATTCTAAAGTATAGTTGGTAACCACTTCAAAAACTACTGTACACTCTGTTGTGATACGTAGTTGCATAGTTGCTGTGTAGTAATAGTCCGGTCAAACGCTGTCGTTTGCCCGGACCTGGAAGGAGCATCATAGTGGTTCCACGCGGGTTTGAACCACGGACCTTGCGGTCATTAGCCGTTCGCTCTAACCAGCTGAGCTATGAGACCCAATGGCTGACGTGCTGACATATCCGTACCGTAAAGATGTCACAATGCGCCCCTCGAACCCGCTCCCCACCCTAAATGCTGAGAAGTAGATAGATGTTGAAGGATTGTAAGAAATCTATCATATATCAACATATATCAACATGTATAAACATATATCAACATATATCAACATATATCAACATATATCAACATATATCAACATATATCAACATATATCAACATATATCAACATATATCAACACATAATGCCCTTTGAATTCTTGGGCAAACGATGGTGTCAGCGCGTAATAGTAATGTATGGTTATAGTTATTGTAGACTATTTCCAATCAAAAATCCAAATGCTGTACAAAAATAGGTATTGTTATGACTATTATTGTGGTAAATCCAATTCAGCATGGGCGCTTTCCAGGTGCGCTCGGGCTTTTGGAGCCTCATCCCTCCCGAGACCTTGGATGATGTGACGCCGCCGCTGGGTCCGCACTCGCTCCGCTCGGTGGTGTCCCAGTTCAGTAAGCCGAAGTTGGGAAAATCTGCGATAAATGGGTCATTTTCCATTGCCATGTTTGATTACCAGAGAAGGCAGAATTCATATTTCACTAGGGTTTATGTCGGATATATCTATAAATAATTAGTGGGGTTTATAAACCGACTTATAATTGGGGGGGCTATAGCAAAGTGATGGGATATCACGGGAGAAAATCGTCTATAATTAGTAGGGTAAATAATGATGTGTAGAATTGCATGGTGGGGTATACGGTAAAATAGCTGTAATATAGTGGGATGTAAATGAGACCACCAACAAGATATCGAAACATAGGCGAACCCCCAAAAGTCAGGGGTCTAGAAAAATATTTCCCACATTTTGATATGGTTTGAAGCACATAGCCCACTACTAACCCAGTTCATTGAAGTTTGATTTTGTAAGTGCTTCACAGGTTGCAATTATTTGTCATTTCTCCTAAGAAAGTGGGTCAGAGCGTCCATGTGGATGTGCATGCTGACAAGGGTTTCCCGAATTCCCAATGGAGCCCAGATATTCGGCCAGAAATCACTTGAATCCATTTGGGGTGTAGTCACCAATGTGAAAACTATTGAAAACTGACTTGAACGCCCAGCAATTCACTGAATTTGCCTCATTTTGGGCATCGCCTATCCAATGTTTGGATATTTTGAAAAGGTTGGAGCAATCTCTGGTCCATTTTCATCCGGAAATTGCGGGGGTTTTCCCAATCGCCCAGGGCCGAGTTGCGGCAAATTGTGTGTCCTACCACGGTGGTTCGCGAGGAGGGAAAAGTGGGAAAAAGTGATTGTACCCAAGGATTTCGACATTGCCAAATCTCCTTTTTTTTCAATTTGCATGGCTTACCTTACCTGAAACTGACTAACGTTGTATGTAGGAGGGGTCTCAAATTCTGACCACCGCATTTCATCATGGAACTTAGGAAATCCCACCAAGATGCAAAAGCTATTTGACAACTCATTTTTCATATCGAAGTTGTACCCCCCAACTTGTCCAAGGCATCACCCCTGGCGTTCTCCACAGGACATGGGTCTTCGGCAGATCTTCCGAGTGGTCTTTGAGGACGACATGAGCGAGTGCCAACCATTGGTCGAGGTGGGATAGATGGGAGGTGTGGCGAATTGTGGCGACAGGTTCTATGCTTGTTGGCGGTTATATATCACAGAAACACATAAATAAATAGTAGTAAACATAAGTATATTTATATACATATAAGTATATATATACATATATATATATAGATATGTACATATATACTATATATATATACATACACATGTTTATTGAATCGACTTACCCGCATATGGGTTTCTTTCGTATGTTCAGATAGACTCGAAAGGCACATTTATGCTGCAACCATCCAGTGGGCAAAGTTTCTGCAGAGTTAGCTTCTGTCCTGGCTGTTAACTCTTGCCAATTTTGCCACCGGACCACCGGAGGCCTTCCATGCAGTGCTGGACGGCTTGTCAAACGCCGATAAGAAGAAGTTCCTGATGTTCGTCACCGGCATCGAGGCATACAGCTCACTGCCATATAGAACTGTGGCTTATCCCAATTATCACCGGGCAATACTGAATTTGTATGAATCAAATGACGAGACAACTCCAAATCATCACAAAATTCAATGGAGTATCAACTACTCTAGCAATGGATTATCAAACGCATTTTGGGGGTATTCGGGTAGTCTTCTGGACAACGCCGCATCGAGCACGCATCATTGCAGGTGCCTCCCGAGCCGCAAACGGAACAGCTCACAGCAACTTGACACTGAATTCACCCGACCTGGGTTGGGTATGTATGTAGCAACTTCAAAAATAGATCAGGGTTGGAAACCAGCAAAACCTTTTCTATCCTATGTATTGATTACAGAATCTAGGATAGATACTTGTAGTATGAGCAAGTATGTGAGAAGTGGTCTTGCAGTCTTGCTGACACGTTTGTATTTTTTAATCACTGTGACTGCGTCTTCTCCCAGTGACTTGGAGCACAGAACTGAAGGCTTCGCCTTGCGCTGTGATAAATCACAATCGATATACTCCACCAACGACCCCCAAACTTTGAGTAGATCGTTTAGATGGAACAGGTGCTGATTTCATGGTTCCAACTCTGAACATCTTGGGACTTTGGCCCCGGGCCTAGGTGCAGATGCCCTTTAGCGCCTTCACGAAAGATGAGTGACTCGGGCCGCAGGTGGTGAGATTCTGAACCAACACTTTTGAAAGTAATCCCTTCCGCCATTCATATTAAACACCCCCCAGGAACCATGGTTTAGTAGGGGATTTACACATATTTGGGACCATGCAATCGGGGTGTTTCATACTAGGGGGAAGGGATCTGGTGTCAGGATTTTCACCACTTTTACTGCGAACTTCTGGTGACCCAGAGTGAATCACAATTATATCCGTCTTGCATTTCCTCTGTATCCCCATTCATTTCCATTACTCCCTAGTATATCCCTATTATACCCCTGTTATATCCCTATTACAGCAGTGTTAGATCTCTACTATATCTCCAAAATATCCCAATTAATCCCATGAATTTCATGCCATGAATCCCCATTTTTCAGTTGGCCTTTTCCAGTTGTCGGGTCCATTCGGGTCCGAGGCATGTGGAGATGCTGGGCAAACTGCCGCAGGCGCATACCTGCACCAATACCCTGGAGCTGCCCAACTACTACGAATCCTTACAGGAGACCCTGGGGGGTTGACGGATGTTGATGGGTTGGAGAGCACCAAGAGCCATGAGCCATGAAAGTGATCTTCTGGTGGATTGGTTGGTGTAGGGACTTCCAATAGCTGGTTTATCATTGGTATTTCTTTTGGGCTCAAATCGCTTGGAGGATCCAACATTTGAAGAGAGACTGGTTCGATTTTCTGCATATATCATCGGATTATAATTGGATTAATATGTGGTTTAATATTTGGTCAATACTTTAACATGACTGACATATGATTCATTTACACATGCGTACTACGGGTAGGTAAGGGTAGGGGTTATTTTTGCATCAACCAACCATTTTGGTCCCATCATTTTGACTTGACCCAAACCCAAATGGAGGTTGTTGGGGACCCCGAAACACAATGTCATGGTCATGAGTGATTCTAATTGTGGAAAAAGCACCCTCGTACTCGGGATTTCGTGAGATATTCCTTTTGCATCCTTTTCCAAGAATGGAGGTTGCCAGGACTAACATCACCATGTAATGTTAGATATAGATATGTATGTATTAGTACTCTTGAGTATAGCATGGGCATGAAATACTGTGTTTGTTGTGTTTTTTTTTCAGGAGTCTGGGCGCTATGAGCCTCAAGAGGCCGGCTGAACTGTGAAGTGGAGATGGGTTTGGTCCTCATGCTTTAACACTCCAATTGGCGATTGAATCTCCGATGGAAATAAAGTTCCACATAGACACATATGCAGATATACACTGCCATATACACGCCTCATGTGCACAGTATACACATGTGATTTCACATGTTCGTATTCTTGTCGTACTTGATGAGACAAGGCAGAACTTCTTAGGGAAACTGCACGAAAATTTCCAGGGCAAGGCCAGCCGTGCGCTGATGACTGAGCTGAAGAACTTGATGAAGGACGGATGCTGGCAGGATCTGCTGGGATCATTTCACCTTTTTTGTGTATGGCTTTGTCACAAACCACAAACCCAACAAACATACCCAAACGGAACGATGTTGGGTCAGAGTCGAGTCTGGTTTATGATCTTCATGGTTTTGAATTACCTCATGAACTGTATGTTTTTTCAATATTGCGAGCCTGAACAAAACTTGTAAGTCTTACTCCATTCAGTTATCAACAATGAACAACTCCAATGCCCCAAATTCCAAGGATTCATTGGGAAACTCAAGCGAACTCGTCGAAATCGGGTCATGGATTCTCAGGAAAGGTTGCATACTGCCATCAACGAGACAGATAGTGCGAAATCCCAGCCCGAAAATCCCATTGCGATGCCTGGCTCAGAGCCAAAGCCCTGCCACATGAGGAGATGGTAAAACCCCTGGCGACCATTTCTCTTCTCAAAAACGGGCCATGCTCAGGGTGAGGTTCTATGTTATGGTGAATCATCTGTTGGTGCACTGTCTTCGTCGGTGAATTCGCCGCCTTTTCCGCGTCACTCGGAATCGCAAATGCTCCGCATGCTAAGGTTACGAGTTGGACGCTACTGAGGCTCTGCGAGTCAGTTGGGGGGATGAATTTCAGGTTTGAAGATGTTTTGCTGCTTTTTTTTTGGCGAGATCATTCAAAAACCTTCAAGTGGCACGTGCTGAGATATCACGAGATAGCACCAGTATGGCTTCAGTAGCAACTATGCAGATTTGGGTATGGGTCCAAGCTGGGTACCCCCAATAGGGGATTGTTTACAACGCAAAATACAAGTCCATTTGTGTTTTCATAATACTTCATAATCCCTTTAGAGTCTACCCACACCTGATCTATTTCTGGAACTATGTCGATTCATTGCAGTCGCAACATTTTTAGAGGTTGAATCTTCGATCTCCTTCGCTTGTAGAGCTCCATGTTGTCATACAATATCCCCCTGTATTGATGGTGATAGATCCCCTCAATGGCTGGGGTACTGTATCAGGGCTCCTCCAAAGAATGAGAATTCCAATTGTAAATGGTACCATGCACTACCATCCCCAAAAGATCAACTGTTTTTTTCTCCAGGGTTGATGATCTAATATCCATATATATATATATATATAGACATACATATAGTATATATGCACATACAAATATAATACCACATGTAAAGCTGATGGGATTATCGAATATATGGGGTACATCTACACTGGAGATTCTCTCCGGTGTCCGAGACATCCGAAAATCTCATCACAGGATCACTGCAGTGCAGTGGTGGTGCCGCCTGCACCCGTGGCGCCGTGGGCGTCGGGGCCTCCCAGGGCCGGGAGTGGTGGCGGGGAACGTCACAGGATATCAAGTCTCGTTGTAGTGACCCCCAACTTAGATAGGACCGTGTGTTTTTTTGCCTTTTGTTTTTTTTTTTGGTTTGAAACGGGGTTTTACCACAGGTGAACATCTTCACAAGATAAATCTGACTTTCTATCTGACAGATTTCCATTTAAAATGGATCTCATATGGAGGTTTCCTAAAATAGGGGTACCCCCAAATCATCCATTTTAATAGGATTGTCCATTATAAACCATCCATTTTTGGGTACCCCCATATGTTCTTTTGTGAGAATGGGCCATGGCCCCCAAATCATCCCCAGTCCAGTCGAGCTAGGCCCAGCCCTGTGGGCGCTTCTGTGGTGCCACCTGCACTGGATTTGTCGAAGGCAGTTTCAAAGACACCAGTTGCTTGATGATTTTGGGATGGATTTATATATTATGTACACATGTAAAGATACATGTGTATATATATATATATACACATTATATATATATATATATGTATAATATGATATAATATTATATCAGACAAATATGGATATTATATTGAGAATGGGGATTGTCAACTGTGGATTGGGATTCATATAGAAGTCTAGAACCTTAACATGAAAATGCAGTGATTTACATTTTTGTCCCTGAAAATTGACATGGAACTTCCAACAATGGACTCTTGAACATGATTCTCCCTTTGGACGTGGCAAACAATTGGATGCCGTCTCTGTTTTTAGGGGTGGAACTGGGTTTGGCCACCAATGGGGCCCCAAAATATCCCAAAGTCATTGGGAAGGATGATGATATCCAATACAAAAACATGACCAACATCCTATGGGTAAGCGGCCTCAATTTTTGACCCATCATTAACTGTGGATTGCATAAACAAAACCCTGGCTGATGCTTTAGAAAGGCAGAGTGCTGTTGGAATCAGATGGAGTCATTGCTATTTCAATTGCTTCTCATGATGCCCTAGATTGGGATTAATACGGTTCATGAATTTGTATCAATCTCGACCCTCTGGAAAAATCTCCTTTGCCATTTCAAATGGAACATCCCATTGGTTTGGATAGACCAACTGTGGATGAGCATCCAAAAAATGGAAATTACTGATGTAACTGGTGACCATGGTTACTCAGCAGTCACAGACACAATGGGATACTGCCAGGGAATCAGTCAAGACACGGAGAGCAGCAGCAGCCCAAGCGTTGCCACGCGCTTGAGGGTCAAGGCCTGGCTATGGGTCATGACACTGCTGATGTTTGCGTGGATTCTCCTGCTGATTTTCAGGTAATGTTAGTAAAGCAATAGGATCCACTATCCCCAAATTGACCATAAATGGGTGGTGTAAACCATTAAAATCTGGGTGGTTTATTCTTGCTTTACTAACATTACTTGGAGAAACCAATCATCAACAGCAGGACTCCGACAAGGCCCCCTCCAGTGATACGGATAGTGACTTGGACATTTTTCGACGGAGACGGAGAGCGACCCTGGAATCAACGGAGTTCGGAGTTTGCTCAGTTTTTTTTGGTGAGTTTTAGGTTCATCATCGAATTTTGGGGGACACTTTTCGTACAATTTTGGACTCAAACCCTTGGATGGCTGTCCGGATCCCTGCTCTTTGGTGGAATGCTTCATTGACCCCTGTTGGTTTGTGTTTTTAATATAAGCTTGGCCCATTCTGATTCTACCAACCTTAATCAACCAGTGAAGCTTGAAGTTAATGATTGAAAAATACAATTATAGAGTTGGAATAACAACAGTCTACTTAGTCCACTTCTAGGGTTTCAACTGTTTCGAAACCGTTGAACCACCGGTCATCAAATCCACTGGGTTGGAGATCCACTGGGATGCAAAAAACCGAGGTTATCCTCCACAGCTCAGTTCACGCAGTATCCAATCCTTGCGCAGTGATGCGCGAACCTCCTTGGAGGTGCCGCGGTCGAATTGGATTTTCGATGGACCAATGGCATCCTATCGAAGATTGACCCAAGAGAATTTGAGGATTTAAAACTCTGGATACCATAGGATACCTGATTAGATTGCTGATTAGTAGTATTTGCAGTCACCTTTATTGGCATTTGACCATCTTGGACCAAGCCCATCCGCTTCATCACCAGGATCTCCCACAAAACAAGCGCTTGGATGTGGACTCGCTGCTGGCATCTCTGGAAGAGGAAGCAGACAGTCGTCATGCACCCTCACCAGAGCGAAAGCTGGGTTGCCTGGGTGGCCGTTGAGGGACATTAGGGACCAACATTTAGAGCATCAGTTGGCATTTTTTGAAACCAACACGGAGACATTTTGCTAAACTTCTAGTAGAACCTTTTAACGTCCGGTACTCCGTCTTGATTTATATTCATGTGGAACATGAACACTGACGCTGATGCTTGATGTTGTGATCATCCAGGTGACTTAGATGGCACGGCATGCCCTTTCAATTGTAGAGTCCGTGTCCATAGTTGGGTGATGTTCGACTGGGGGCACGGATCACCAAACGAAGGTTGTCAAATCAAGTAGCCACTGATTTTGGCGATCAGATCCCATTTCTTTGTTACCTTTCCCTCGAGAATTAGATTCGGGGAACAGTTTATAGGAACCCCCAGTCTCGGATGGATAAGACCATGATTTCCTGTCAAAAACTCCACTTGAACCAATCCATTGATGTCTATCATTTTTGCTGTATTTCATATTATGCCATGTAGTAATGGAATATTCGGAATATTGATGTTATATCCCAGCATAGTAATCATCCCAGAGTTGATAGGCTTCATACTTCCAGGCCGAAGAACCAGGATGTGGACAGTTTGCTCGAAGATTTGGACCTGGGACTCAGATGTGGCGCCAGTGGCAACTCCTTTCCGGATTGAACAAATTAGGAATGCAGATAATGGACACACACACACATAATGTAGATCGATACAAATGTATATATGTATATATATATATATATACAATACACTTGATGTGCCAGGCCTTCGGGCCTAAAGTTCCGATATATATATATATATACACATACATATATACATATCTATAACATATCTACATATACATACTGTATGAATAACATGCTGATTTTTTAAAGCTCTTCTTTTCTGGTGTGTACTTCGAAGGGATCCTAAAGCATTCACAGCCGGAAACATCCATGTTGCATTTTCATCTGTTGCATCTGCAGCCCTTGGGCTTGTTAGAGGTCCTCCAAGGTGTGTTGGGCCCCGCAGTTTCGGTTAGCCCGATGACGTCGGAGAAGACACGCGAGGTCTTGTCGTTCACCCGGATCTGCCAGTGCCCCGGTATTTGTTTCAACCAATTCAATAGCACTGGTATATTAAATACAATGATAACAATGGTATAGCTTTTGTTTTGTGAGTTTCCACAGTTTCCATTGTAGACAGTGCAAGTCAAGAATGATAAGCCGGTGTTTCATGTCGTTTCATAGTTTCCCGTGATGGTTTGAGCGAAGGTATTGGGAGAAAGGCACTTGCTTCAACGGCATGCGTTGCTCTTTCGCGCATTCGAATGAGGAGTTGAGAGAGCTGCCGAGCCTTCAAGCCACCGAGCTTTGCTTCCAATTTGCAAAAGAGGGAAAATGCCGCAGGGGCCAAGGATGCAAATTCGCTCATGGACAGCATGAACTGCGCCCACTAGCACAAGCTGTGCCTCAAAAATCCAATGCCAGGTTGAAGCAAATGGAGGTAGCATTGACCCGAGCCCGTGCACCTCCGGTGGAGACCGGCTTGGATTCCCCAGCAGTGCAAGGGATGACGGCACTAACCGACCAACTCCATCAGATGGAGATGCTTGAGGCCAGGCTACAGCTGACACAGCAGATGATGGCCTGCCATGATGCCCCGCCGGGCTTGCCACCTCCAACAGGCTATTGTGGTTACCATGACCATGCTTACCACCATGGACAGCAGAAGCTCAGGTCTTTACCCAAAGAAGCAATGCCAAGGAACCAGAAGATGAAGCAGACATCGGCCTTTTGGGGCCAGGCACTGGAGGCAGTGAACAAAAACTTCAACTTGCAGGTGGCAATGCAAGGGATGGTATGCCAACTCCAATTTGTGGAGGAGATGCTGGCGCTGATGGAACTACAGAATGCAGATCCTGGCCACAGTCTTCAGGCACCTCCCCGCTTGACCTTTCCGATGGAAAACGGTGGTGACTCCGGTGACCCCAGTTCTCCGTCGGCGGAATCCAGTGCATTCCCAAGCTCGTCATCTGCGTGTCCGCCGAACGAGCTAGAAACAATTTGGCTGTAGCTAAGAAGCCTTCTGACTCCAATCTGTCAGGACTTCAATCTCCGGAACGGAGGACTTTTGTTGAACCTTGGGCCCTCAGCTGATGCCGAACGGCATCGCAATGCATCGTGTCCGAAAGCCAGTGAGGGTTCTTGCATATTACCCCCAACTCTTATAGTGAGTATACAGTATATACAGTATGCAGTATACAGTATACAGTCCATGAACACTTGAATCTGGAACCTCGGCTGTGATATGGATTCTAAAGTCTGAGTATGGCCTCAGGTGTCTTGGATCTTTCAATATGGAAGGGGGTGATCATGAAGAGCTGGCATGGGAATTTTCGGGCAAGCAAATTTTCGGGCAAGCGGTGATTTGCAATAGCAACACCCAGGCAGAAGAAGAGAAGTTCCCAGAGAGAAAAGTAGCGGCTTCTGAAGTTTGCTGAACACAGTCATGTGTGGATGTTGGCAAGCCCATGTTACAGTGCGACACCCCCGCATCTTTGTTTTCGGATGACACGCGAGATTTTGACAAACAAATGCAAGTAGACAGTAGACATTGTATTGCTTTTGTGGATCCATGATATCCTATGAGTGTTGGTGATCCTATCCCACAGTGATCGGCCCCAGTATCAGTTACGTAATGTTAATCTCTCGATACATATACATAACGTATGTTCTTATGTATGCGTATGTAATATTAAAATACATATAGTATTGATGTATGTACAGCAAATAGATGTATACATCATGGGCACATCGCCGATGAAAGCAAAGAGCCTCCAAGGATGCGGCTTTGATGACATGAGTCCAGGGCTCGGGATAGATGGGTAGATGATCAACCCAGATTCAAAATGTTTCACAGGAGATATTCATAGATATTCGATGTGTTTTTTTGGCATTGCTGGCCTCAAGATGTTGAGTTGATGGGTGCAGGGTACAAGGGCAGTGAGAAACGGATGGCTCAGTTTCTGATTTCCTGAACCTGAGTTGCCTGAGTTAAGTCTCCCCCAAGGCGTGGCCACGGCCTCGAGCAGTCCCGCTCAGCCGATGAAATAGTGACGCAGAGTGTAGATACCGCACCCGACTGAAAAAAGTGTTACCGAGAGTGTAGTGTATTTTGCATTCAGAATCTTTTGATGCTGGTCCACCAAAAGCCCTGCCATTGACAGTGTCAGCTCAAAACAACAAAGATCGCCCTGCGATTTCAATCTGAAGCGAAAGGCCAGAGGTCTTTCTGGGTCAGCGTGCGGGCATGGCCCCCCTAGTAGTTCTGCATGAGCCAAACCCATTGCTGCAGAGGCCAGTTGGGTTGGTGAAAACACCCTAGCAACAGGCTGGCTGCCTGAAACCAATGTTTCATTTGACTAGGATTGGGGCAGACCTTGAAACACAATTGTACTTAGACCACAGATGTGAATAGGTTATAATTTCATATAACTGGGGAGATGATTTCTCATGTCCTATGTACTGTGGACTTGCTTGGCACTTAGAACGAACAAAGTCGTTTTGCATCATTTTGTCACGCGAAAGATACGCTTTTGAAGCACCTGTTGCCTTCAGCGCCTGTCTCCGTTCCAAGAACGGCAGACACAATCCGTTCGAATGCTCAAAAGGGGTGCCCCTCCGCGAGTGGTTCCTGATGTGGGCCAAAGGACTCCAAAACTCTTTGCAAGATCCCACTACGTCGAATATCCCAAATGATTTCCTATGGTATACTTACTGTAGGTAGACTCCGCGAGAATATCTATGACTACGTATCCAACTTTTGTGGTATAGTGACAATATCCCATTATTGTTGATTACTGTAATTTCCCCATAAAGGTTTGTTGTCAAAATAAACCCCATTTTTGTACTCATTCTCATTTTCAACTTTCCAGGTACAAAATAAACCAATAACAACACACCTATCCAAATAAAACATCAGTATGCTAGTGATATCGCAATATTCTCCATGATATAAACCGTTTTCTTAAAGGTTATATCGTCCCTCACGCCCAGAATTATGATATCCACCCATACAGCCATCCAAGAGCCTTTCCTTGATGGTATAAACGGTAAATATGCTCCAACTTTGCAGGTCTTGCTAAACACCCCCAAAATTTATTGTCCCATCATCTTTATTGGTTAACTCCCCACAATGATTGATCTCCAACATATATATATATATACATATACATATACATACATTATACATATTACAGGTGTAATTTCGGCCAATTTTTTCCAGGTGCGTGACGCCGCGGCCAAGAGTGCCTCTGCCCTTCTGAGCGCCGCGGCGCCGGAGCTGCCGGGGGAGCACAGATGCAGCTGTGGAGTTGTTAAGGTGGAGCTTTCACTGAAACAAGTGTGGGAAAATTTGATAGAATCATTATACACCTTTACATATACATATATATATATATATATATTATATATGTACACGAGATAAAACGGGGGTTTTAACTGGATTTAATGGTATAGAATGGGATTTCGATTGGATTTACTCGGATATAATGGAGGTTTTAATGATGTTTAAACCATTTTTAACCAATACATGGAACGATGTATGATGGTTCACTAGGAAAACTTTGGAAAAACCTGGAGGTTTGAACCAGTGAAAACTATGGTTTTGTCCGAAAATGCGGTACGCCAAATTCCACAGGACTCATGGATTGCCATCAGTTGCTGGTGAAAACCGTGCGATCATTCACTACCAATTCATCGTCATCTATTGTGATTTTATGGATCGGGACGCATTGTCATGGCTTATCATCATTGATAAACCGTTTTTTACTTGGCATTTTGCAAAATTTTATGAACGACTAAGTGCCAGCAGCTTTTGGTGCGAACGACACACATTCTGGGAGGAACCCAACATCCATTGACTGTTCCCCTGTGGGACCTCCATTAGTGAACTAGGGTTGAATCACAGTGAAGTTGCACAATCCTGCACCAGGGGCAATGCACTGTTATTTCAGATATTTTTAAAGGGACATCCAATGATGGACACTTGTCACTTATGGGATTACGACTTTAGATGATTTGCAAATGGGATAAGTAAGAATATTGAAATGGGATAAGAATCCGCTTCTAACATCTTCTAACTGATTCTAACTTTTACCTGGCAGTGCCCATTCTCTGCTGTGAGGTTTATTGACGGCGAGCCCAGTGTGGCAGCAGTTGAGGGATCCAGTGGATGTGTCAGGGCCCTCAGAGCAAGCCAACAATCCCCACCATTTCTGGGTCGAATCCAAACATGTTTGGCTGACGTCCTATCATTTCTGGCCTAACACCAACATTTCCATCATTTCCGCTTGACCCCCTGACTTTTCTGGATCACCCTGAATCATTTCCGGCTTGAACCAGTTGAAGCCCTCAGTTTTCAGCAGCAGCTCCAGCCCGGAAAATCCGAGTCCCAGCAGCCGTCCCAAAGCTCGAATGACTTCGTGACGCAGTCAGAATGGGAGGATGGCTGCCTACCTACCATGGGTGAGGGGTTTAATGGGAACATATAATTGGATTTAGTAGGCTTTAATGGGAAATCATGGTGAATAGCCATGAATAGTGATTCATAATGGGATGAATATGGATATAGCCTCCGGTGTCATGAAACGTGGCTTGCTGGAAAATTCCCCATCTATAAATGATTTTCCCAGCTGTAAACTTCCATTTGTACGGGATTTTACATTGCCATGCTTGATTGCTGGAGGGTAAACCAAATGACTATAATTCGTAAAATATAGTAAAATTACATAAAATCCACAACCAAGGAACCCACTAGATGATCTATGAGAATATAGGCCACAGCAACAGGTGGTATACCCGGAAGAAGTGACAATACAACCCACCTGATGGCGTTGTTTGATGGTCATCACATTCCCTCACATCCCGGGGTAAACCACAGCGGACCCAAGAGATTCAGGTGGAGTTCGGGGGCAGAAAATGACACCATAGCACTCATGTTTGATTTTCCTCAGCTGTAGGCCACTTCCTGGGAGGAATTATTTCGGGGAATGTCCTGAGTTCAGGGGGAATGGATTCTTGGCAACGAACTTCCTGGAGGAATTGCGGAATGTTCGGAAGACTTGGAGGGCACATTCAGGGCTTGGCTATGCTTGGCTTGTTTTGCTTGTCTTCTTGATTGACTTCGATTTTTTCACATCGCACCTTGAATCCACCGAGGCAAGGCGCCTCATTCGACAGTTTGCTCGTGGGAAGTCCTTCCGCAACCGGATGTTGTACATCCGCAACTTGGATCAACTTGGCACAAAATTGTGGGGTGAAGGCACGGTGAAGGTGCGGATGATCCTGATGATTGGTAAACTCCTGGTTGATTTATGTTGATTTGAGGAGTTGGGGTTGGGTGATTCCAGTTGGAATTGGAAGTGCTGGGGCCATCGATGGGTCTATGCAATCACTTTCAGGTATTTGCCCAACCTTGATGCATTGGTCATCTTCAGCTAGTTGGCCCTAACAGCAGCCCTTCAGATTGACAGTTTTCCATGGGCAGGGGAGCCTATTGCTGACGCCCCCAAACTGATCCGAAGCAAGGTATGTGCGACTCAATCATCCGAGAAGCGCCCCTGCACGTCTTTACGGCTCGGGGGCTCAGGGTGATACCGGAAGGATGATACCCTTTGGAAGTATGGCCATGACTGGGCTAGTGAAGGATCCCACTTTTAGCAGTGACAGGTGACTGCCATTATTGTCATTGGCAGGTTTTGTACTGTTCATACTGTTCCCCATCATCCGGAAGGACACCAAGTTCGAATCCAGTTTCCGGGTCTAGTTTTCCTGATGCAACTTGCTTCAAAATTCATTTGCAGAAGATTGAAGAAATTGGCCAAGACTCAAAGCTACTCTCGAGACCCTCTGCCCAGCCAAGGAATTTTTCATGCGACCTTTGCTATGGTTGACCTTGGATCCGGTGAAGAATGTTCGGCTCTGTTGGGTTGGGGGCCTCAATTGTCATCTCTTTTCACAGGAATCCCGTAGGCTTTTGAATCTCAATATTTCACTGGAGGGATGTAGTTTCTGTAAATCCCAAGCTGTTTTTTTTGGATCTCAGGATTCCGTATTTTCAGACCTGAAAATCAGGGTTCTCCAGGTTCTCCCCTCGCTTGGAGGCCACTGTGATTCTACCACACCTGCGAAAGGTGGGGCGATTGGGTTTGGCAGCTCAGGCTTGAAACGCATTCGAAGTGGTTCTCCAATGTTCTCTATATTTTCATTATTTTTCATTTTAGTCATTTTATTTTTTGAGATTCCACTTCTACGATTTTTCGTGGCAATATCTACAGATATCTCCATGGCATCAAGCTTCAGGGGCCTCAGCGCAGCTTTCGCAGTTTTCGAGGTCAACAACGGATGGTCCTGGCAGCGGCCGTGCGGCTGCGAAGCACGCTGGATCGCGAGGTCCGAGCTGCGGGATGTTGGGAAACTGCTGAATGGATGTGTTGATGGGAAAATCATCTGTAAATGGGTGTTCCATTGCCATAGTTACCGGAGGGTAGAATTAGTGAGCTGGACCATAATTGGTTGCCCAACAAGACTTGCTGAGAGGGTCCCCACTGGAGCAACTTCGAAGTAGACATTGCTGATGACTGTGGCTTAGAGCAATCACTTAAATGTAGATATATATATATATATACAATATACACACACACATATTTTTTACATGATTTTATTTACCCTGAGAATTTCAGAATTTCTGCCAGGTGCATCGGGTGTTGGAGGAAGCCAAATTGCCAGATGTCTCTGAAGCAGAGCCACGACCTCAGCGGGGGCGACAACGACCAGATCGATGGGATCCCCTGGAATGGGATCCGTGGATAGGAAGCATGCTGAGAAGCCTTCCAAGGTCCAAGGTTTTCTTGGAATTGAATTGTCATTTACTGATATTTAAATATATTTAATGGAATTTAGCAGGATGATCAGGATTTTAACCAGAAGTACCTAATTCATCTACACCCGCAGAACGGCACCATGCGATTTCCCGCAAGAATGCACTCCAGAGCAGGTAAATGGCACAATTCTAAGTCCGTGCCATGTGTTTGGGAGTGGAGATGAGTGGAGTAATTATCGTACTTATTCGTTATTTCAACCACAATTTATCGTTTGTTAGTGGCTGATAGTTGAGCTGAGGATAGCAGAACTTCCAGATCCAGAGGCTGAGATTGGGGAAGCTGCAGTCGGACTTTTTTCTGGACTAGATGTACTGGGCATGCTTGTCTGAAAAAAGACACTATATATCAGTATATCTAGTATTTATTACATTATATTACATTATATTACATTAAAGCAGGAGGACACTAGCTACCATTAGAAGTTATTGGAGTATTAATGGGCTACCAACGGGATGAAATCATAATAGGGGTTATATTCCAACTTAAATGGGCCTATTACCAGGGTCACACCCATTGATGACCCCAACTGCACCCCCCAAGTATAGTGGGATTGGCCAATATGAGATATAGTGGGAAAATCATCAATATCATGGGATAGAATTCTGAATATAATGGGTGTAATAATGGGTGTAATGATTAATGGTATGACCAACAATATGATTTGGTGGTTTCCGAAGATTGAGGACCCATCGTTTTTATCCAACTGTTTGGTCATTTTTCATAAGTAAGCCAATGCTCAAAAGATAATGCACCACTTTTGAGAAACACCTGTACCTGGGGTTATCATCACCACCGGCCTCGTTGGCAGACTGACCTCGATGATTCTGACGGCGGTGGGGAGCACTCAGCATGCTACAGCGAACCTGCCGGGGGTTGCTAAAAGGGTCAGGTGATTTGTGGAGCTATTGAAGTTGTGAGCTTTGTTGAAGACAGCAGAGCACTTGGACACAAAGCACCTTATGAAATGAGATTGGGGAGATAGAATCAGAAGAAGACCGGGCAAAATGAAAGATGAATACTTCTCAAAATCAAACTTTGGAAATACATCCATAGACATTGAATATGTCAACATCCAAATAATGGTTCCAATTTATTTTCTCTTTCTGCTAGTTGTGCCACTGAGGTGAAATGACTGGCCAAGAAGGTGAAACTGGAAGTAGCAACTCGACCTCACTGGGTAAACTCCCAGGCTTCAAACTAAAGGGGAGAGAGAGGGCCCTATTGCTAGTTCTCAGGAAGTATAAACATGTTTTAGATACTTTTACCTCTGGTAAACCAAGAAAGCTATGGAAAATCATGATTTTTCAGAGGCAAATCATTTACTTTTACATAGCCATGGCTTCCACAGTAAACTTGATCTGGAGGCCAAGATCTATGGCTTCCACAAAAACGTGACCCCAGTTCCAAGGGACCGCACGGAACGTCGGCAGGTTCTGAGTGCGGCAACGTCCAGGCAGGGCGGGAAGGGAAAGACCGGAAAAGATATGGGGGTTTCCTAAAATGAGGGTACCCAAAAATGGATGGTTTATAATGGAAAATCCTATTAAAATGGATGATTTGGGGGTACCCCTATTTTAGGACATACATACATACATTATATATATATATATATATGTTCAATCATCTTTTGTGGTTTGAAAAAAAAAATAGAGCCATTTTAAATCCGAGATGTTCCAGAGATGTACTGTTTTCTTGGTATTGGTGAGTAACCCGTGGTAATTTAACTGCTTGCTATGGAAGCCATTGACTATTTATACATAATTTACCTTTGAACAATGGTTATTCTTTCACAGTAATGTGACAGGAGGGTAGATATTCTCCATTCAACTTGTCTGACTGTGATTATTGCTATTGTTGCTTCTTTTTTCAAGCTAACATGTATTGACGCCATGATCAGCAAAGGTGAGAGAATCCTCCGACCAGAACGAACTCCTTAAGGCCCTGTTACGGGGGTGTTAAAACATCAGATTTGGTTCATCAAATAGTGGTTGATCCCAAGTCGATCCCCCAAAAAGGTGACACTTTTAATCTGCCAGAAGGATTCAAGTGATAGTTTTTATTGTTCAGCCAAATTTCATGCTGAACATGAAAGGCTTGCAGGCCTGAAGCTTGACAAAATCACGCGAACTTAGTACTGCTGTATTTGCAATTCTCTGATATTTGTTTCCCAACCCGACCCAACGGGTACGCGATACACAGTACAGTTCCAAGATGTTGCAAGCATGGATGTAGCTCAATCACGTCTGACACAAGCAGGTACATGTCATTTAATTATATGTCTATATTATATATATATATGTATATATATATTTATTGGGAATATCAATGAATGCTTGTCGAAAGTAGATGCGTCAAATTTAAGAAGAACATCTGGAAGAAAAATACCGCCAAGTTTAGGGAAGAACACAGGGGAGAAAATAGACTAGGGAATTGCATAGGGAAGAAAACAAGGAAGAAATGTCGGGAGAACCTAAGTAAGAAATCGGAATAAAATAGGGAGAACGATCGGGGAGAAGAAAGGACTTGAATAAGGACGAAGTAGGGAGAAGAACACTGGGAAGAAAACAGTGAAGAAAATAAGGAACAAAAACAGGGAACAACATTGAAGAGAAAATATTAGGACATAGGAAAGGAAATTGGGAAGAAATTAGCGAAGAAAACGGCAGAGAAAATAGGGAATACCATAGAAACACATATATATCTGGAAAACATAGGGAAGAAATCTTGAAGAAAATCGGGAAGACATTCAGGAAGAAAACAAGGAAGAAAATAGGGAAAGATATTGGCGGAGCGAGGAGTGTCGATATTGGTGAATTCAAGTGCAATCTGGAGATGTGACTAAGCACTTAAAATGGCCATGAAATGGGGAGGTCACTGGTACCCCTTGGTGGTGGCGTGCAATGTAGCATATAATAGACTAGAAGTTGTAGAGCATCATTTTTTGGTTCTGCTCACATTTTTAGTTGGTTTCATCATCCCGCTCTTTTTGTCTCTGATTTTGACATATCCCAATCTACAAGGAACGTCAACCCTTCGTGATAACACCCCACAGAAACCTTTGCTTTGCTCTGGGTTTGTTCATTTTGGGGCCCCGGTTTGTTCTGATCGGGGCTTTATCACAAGGAATTGTTATTTGGGGGTGGCAGGATAGGGTTGCCAAGAAATGTCTTTTCATCCCTCAAAATGGGATGAGGATCCCCCACGCACTGGGTTGATCCAGAAGAGAATCATATTTGTAGTCTCTGTTCATTTTTATCCTGCAAACATCGTTCAACACCAACTTGTGATTGGCATAGGAAGCCACGTATGATTTATGTATGCTTGACCAGTTTTTTTGCACATTCATTCGTCCAGAAAGAATTTCTCGAACCCTTTTGGATGGTTACCTTTATGCCCATGTATATGTATATATATACAGACAATGTATAGTGAATTCTATACATACATACATACATACATACATACATACATACATACATACATACATACATACATACATACATACATACATACATACATACATACATACAT
>BGPT01000550.1:101694-171505 GCA_003297045.1 Symbiodinium sp. clade C Y103 | reverse complement strand
TGCTGCTGCTGCTGCTGCCTGCTACCTTTTGCCAGCTGCTTGCTGCCTGCTGCTGCTCCTGCTGCTGCTGCTGCAACCTCTCTTCCCTAACGCGCTCCCGCTTGCTGTCGACCGGGGTCGGCGGATAATACATTATATATACACACGTATAATGCGGAAACACCTGAACAAACCTATCTGAACCGCATTTGCTGAGCCATGCCCAAGCGTGTCGCTGCTGCTGCGGAGATTCGTGCAACAAAAGCGCCAAAGTGCGCTGATTCTTCGGTTACTTCGAGCAATGCGATGGGAAGCGCCAAGAAGCGATTGGAGGAGCTGGCAAAGAAAGCTGGGCTGCGGGATCCACAGGAAATCAGATCTGTAGTGCCTTGGATTTCGGAGATCGTTCTCCTGGCGAAAACAATCGTTTTCGACAGGACATGTCTAGAAATGATGGATTTAATGGGAGCCCCGCCTAGTTATGGAAGTCTTAATGGGAAAGTCAAGTAGATGGTCAATTTTCAAGCAAGCCATGTTTGATTGACCGCGGCTACCGATGGTCAGATTTTGGGTTTTGTAAGGAATGGACATTGTGGCCTGTTTTAGGATCGGGGAAGTGGGGCAATGATTAGGGTGTACTTTTCCCATTTCTTGATTCTTGATACCCAATGACATAAATATTGGTTGTATCTCCCTTTTTTGATCCTGGTGATATATTATACATATGTCTATGTATACATATTTGTACCCACAACTACAGTTACAGCTCCATTACAGGTGAGTCAGAACCCCACTGTTTTGGGGGAGAATCGAATCCACCAATGAGGTAAACCCAGTACTAAACCGTCCCCAATTCGTGGTTTACGAAATTGGGTATACCCCCTAGTTGGGATGATTGAGACAATAAAACCCCAAATGGTCAATGGTCGCTATTTTTTGGGGACGGTTGATTTTTGATCTCCAGAAAATATCCCTGTGGCTAAAAAATGTGCCAGAAATTGGTTCGCACATCTTGCTTGATGATCCGATCTGTAGTGGACACCCAGTAGTTTTTGCTGCACAATATGTATATGTATATTTATATTTATCACACAGATGCCCCATGACTTCTGATGATTTCCAGCACCTTTTTCGTTCATAGATAAAGCCCGGTTTTCTCAGCCAATTACCAAGATTCTCTTTGAAGACATTGGTAACCTCAGCCAATTACCAAGAATTCTCAGCCAATTACATCGAATTTGGAAGGGATTTCACCAACCTTTCCACATCTTTCCACCAATTCCCCGATGAAACACCGAGGTCAAAAAACTCACCGCGGAGATCGTCGAGGCTTGGCAGAGAAATCGAGCTGCCAAGCTGCGTGGACAGGCGAGGCGTCTCGGTGGTGGATGGGTGGCAAGTTACCAGTAGATATTGATTCTGAATGTTTACAAAAAAACAAATGGATACAATACAATCATTTACATATATTATAAGATGCATAAGCACACACTATAATATAGATATCTAGATGTAGAGAGAGAGAGAGAGTGAGTGAGATATTAGATCGACAAAGCAAATGCATCTGCTGCATATTTGTATCTCTGCGGCGATCTGAATGTGGATACATAGCCCTGCTAAATTATGCGATAAATATCCCCACAACTAGACTATCATAGGTCTAATTGTTTCTGAGATAGCAGTGGCCTTTCAGGTTCTTTTCTTCACAGCCGTAGGTCTTGTGAGCCACAATTCCAATGCGATCGCTGTTTTTGGTGCAGAAAAGCAAACTGGTTTCTCTATGTATGTCTAGATTCCCATAATTTTCAACATTAAGATGGTCATATCCCCAGTAGGTTTACATTTGTTATACCTTTATCATCGTATAAGTTGTATCATGTTGTATCCTATTTTTGAGCCTAGCTGGGCCCAAACAGTGCTGCCACCGTGTCTTCAGGTGGATTGTGGTCAAATCCAACGTGCGAAGGTGGATCCTTCGGTGGTGGGTTTTCTGCCTGTAGGAGTCAGCAAGCAACGAGGGAAGCTTGGTCAAATGGTCTCGCCCTTTATGCTTTTCACACCCAAGGACTGGATCTGGGGTGATGGGGATGGAAAAAATGGGAGAATCTCAAAGGAAACATGACATCTTTGTCCAAACTCTCTGGCTTTGAACACTTATGCTCCCTTTAGATCAGATCACCGTTGTTGGTTGTTTGCATCCTTGGTTGCTCTTTGTTGGCTACATTCCCGTTGAAGCTCGTGCACGGGTGATGGGTAGAAGGAATTATCAATCTATGCAGTGCCTACATATTGCACATCTTCTCGTCTGCAGGCTATCCATGATGTCTACAGTCTGAGTATATAAAAGCCTAGACAAGTCACTGACCAACAACTCAAATTTGTGACAGCCCAAACTTGATGATTCTCAATTCTTGGTATTTGATCTTGGCAATAGAAAGTCCCCCATTCACAGATGATTTCCCGATGAGTTTTCCCCAGTCCTGGGGATTTCCCACCAGAGGATCTCCCCTTGGTTCGCCCGAAAATCCAACCGGTGAACTCCAGGGCCTCCAGTCCTTTGCCACTGAGACGGGAGTTGCTGGGGGAAAGCTGTTGCCAGAAAGACCATTGGAACTGGTTTGGCAGGCAGCAAAGATCAAGAAGTGACTTGGATGGGAAATCAGATTCTCTATTTTACTTCAATGATTACAGTATTTTAAAGTCCTGGAAATTTTGGTTCAGATGATTGTAGATGTAGATCACCATCTATGATGCTTTTGGAGGTGATCCCTTATCGTTTTCGCCCGGCCTGCGAAAGGTCGGAAGTGGGATCTGATGGCCTTCCTACTGATGAATATTTTCAGAGGAGAACTGCCATCTACCAAAAGGGCCAAGTCCAACGTCGCTACATTCCCACGGAAGAGATTGGGGGGGCCATCCTGTCATATCGAACGCAGGCTCCCGTGAAGTACATCGAGTCACGGAAATTTTATTGCTGTGCATATACCAAGGCTGTTGTGGAGACGGAATCCTACCAGTTTCTGCAGAATCTCTGCCAGGACGGTTGCTTCACTTAGACAGTTTTGGTCTTGAACCTGAAGGGATCGATACTAACTTCAAACGGCACGTTTGGTGCTTGGATGGGGGACCAGGCCTTGTACCACTTATATCTTCACAGTTTTGGGTGGGAGGTGATTGATATCGATATCTTCACTGCTTCTGCTGGATGATTTTGTATGTGCATGATACATCCACTTTTTCCCTAGAACTTTGTTTTTTCAAGTGCTTTTCATGTAGCTCTTGCTATCAGATATCCGTTGTTGGTCCTTGCATCATTTGGGTGAGTTACAAACGTTTCAATAGTTGTCTTGTCAATATCAATAGTTTCAATATCGTTTCAATGGTTGACGGTGCGGCTTGGCAGTTCGGAATCGGTGCCCCAAAATGTCCGGCTCGCTGGGGTTCCAGTTTCAGAAATAGATTTGTCCTGAAATGGGGTGTATATATCCCCACCAAAGCAGTTTTAGGAGGAACATATGATCAACCATCAAATTTGGCAATACGTCTTCACAAAAACCAACATATAATTTTCTATTTACCACCCCCAAATTAAACATGGAACCCAACAAAGTGGAAGCATACAATAGGAAATTCATCTTCCAGACACCTTTTTTTGGGTTGCATCCCAGGTTTCAATCTACTCCTCCTTGGACCTGATGGTCATTCGTGCTTGGAGCGGGAACGACGGATGGACGAGAGTGAAGTGAAGCAGGCGCTTTGCAATGCCTACAACGATCCCAGCAAACAATTTGGACCTTTGGCATTTTTGGCTTCGGATCTGTCAGGAAAGTTGTCACATTTCATGATCATCACCGCCATGCCATCACACGACCACGAGTATTTTCTGATAAAGTTTATTGGAATGGTTGAATCTGTTCGGATTCTAGTCATTTTGATTTTGACCCTCAGTTTGTGACTCTCAACGAGTTCCCAGAGTTCTGCCGACTTTTCTCTTCTCGTTCCATGGAACTGAGGACATGAACGGGTTTTGTTGGCGATGCTGACACAGCAGTGTCCATGGGCAGATGCCCCAGATCCCACTGGCGAAATGGCTTTGTGTCCCAGGTAGCTGCCCGGTTGGTACAGAATTCTGTGGTAGCTACAGGGACAAAAAAAGCGGATGAAAAGCGGATGATTTGGGACATACTGGGAACCCCGTATGGAGTCTGTGAAATCTGTGGACCTGTCGGTCACTTCGCAGGTTGTCCCCAAAACTGATAGAATTGTGAGGATAGTTTCACTGAGGAAACAGAATTGACTTTGACATCACTTTTCAGAGATATATTTCCATCATTTTGCATCATTTCGTTGTGACCTCAGAAAACAAAATGGTTGGTACTTGAAAGAAGACCCAATAGTTCTTTGGTTGCTCTTGATGATCTTGATGGTTCTTACATATAGCATATTGGTTTGTCGAAAAACGAGGTATACCCCAAATTCCACGGCCTATATAATCATGATATTCGGAATTAAAAAGACATAGATTCGTTATTCATCATTATACATATATAATCTTATATATATATATATCATCTGCTTATTTGTTGGGTTTCATCTTTCAATTAAACTGCAACAACACACTTTTCATGTGAACTTCCCCTATTTTCAGGCGATACCCATGGGGTCTTGCCATGGCAGGAAACTCCACCGCTGCCGTTGTGAGGATGCTTAGAGTGACACAGCGAGGTGTGGGGAGTGAAACAAGGAGGCCCCCAAAGTGGAAGAGTTGCTGCTGGATGATGATGAGGATGATGAATTTCATTGCGGCCACGATCAGTGACTGCGCACATCGCGCACACCCAGTGCACCCAGTGCACCGAGTGCACCCTGCACGCCTGCAGCGCACCGAGTGCACTGAGTGCAGTGGGCATGCAGCGCATCTATCTAAGCTAGTGTAATCAACTGATGAATTTTGTGAATATGCATATTGATTTGAACAATAGGATGAATATGGATGAATAGTAGTATTGAATTTTGTCACAACAATATCCATGACACCGTTATCACCATCCTCAGCGACGTTCCAAGGCCACCTAGACCAGTGCCACAGGCTCGCAATCCAGTCCCAATGTCCGGCACTGACCCAATTTTTCATTTTTCTAGAGGGGGGGGGGGGGGCTAAAAAAAGCATGCCAGCAACACGCAGATACATTGCAACCAATACTATGTAATTGGGTTCAGTACTACCTCCATTGAATATTTCTGTACCTTATGTGTTTGGTATTGCGATTGCCACATCACAACCACACACACTTAAAAAAATGCAGATCTTTTCACGTTGGGCCAAATTCACATCGACAACGATAGCTCAAGAACCAGCCTCCATCGCTTCCCTTCCATGGGTAGTTGCGGACTATCCATCATAGGTTACATACCCATTGATCCCATCGTTTGGTGTTATCATAATATGCATTTTTTTTCAAAATCTCTCTTGTTCGGTGTTTCATCTCATTCAATTTCGGTCAAATACAATTTCCGGTTGCTGAAATTCCTTTCACAACCCAAACGCTCTCCCCATGGATCGGAAAGGCGCTGGACACCAAGGATGATTCATGGGGGATACCACCTAAGATGGGCTCAAATCAGGTTTTTTGATCGGTCATTTGGAAATCCGAAATTCGATGATGGATTCCCTCTGGTAATTAAACGTAGCTATTGAAAATGGCCATTTATAGTGGATTTCCCATTACAAATGGTGATTTCCCATAGTTATATTAGTTTACCAGAGGATTATCAAAATAGCCAGTCAATTTGCAAGTTTCGCCAGAGGCATTGAAGACGAACTCTCCTTTGCAGGGGCCATCACTGCCTCCAGCAGGGCTCTGAGTGGCGAAGTCATCACATGGAGATGCTACCGGCAAGAATGGGTCTAAACCGGCAAACATGGGAAAAAAACATACAAACATTGGCTATACCATCATACCCTTGTCAAAAATTGTCAAGACAGGGATTCGCAGCAACAAATAAATGGACATCAATGAGCTGGCGCTTTAATGCATGGAACTGCGTGGAATAATGCTGATATGCTTCGCTACGAAACCCAGAATACAAGGCATATCAACCAATGCATATGGGGGGAATTTAACCCAGAAATGACAGTTTTGGCCCATGAGGGTTGGACATTCATGGTTGATACGGATTGCAGCAAGCATCATAAGGAAATCCAATAGGGAAAGTGAGTTGTGCTTGATTGGTTTGTAGAAACTAAGGAAACCAGATAGGTAAAGTAACGAACTCACAGTTTTAAAACCAATTTTTGTGTAAGTAGGTTGTATTGGGATGAGTGAAGATTTGTTGCGACAACCTGCAAATTGGCTGGGTATGTTTGGGTTCGCAGGATTCTGACAAGGGTTGCTCAATGATTTCACACCCAGCCATCTCAACTTTTCAATCTTTCTCAGTTTCTGTTGTTTCCATCAAAGCAGCACCAGTAACAAATTGTGGACCAAATATCCACAAGACGATTGGTCAAATTGGTCAAATTTGTAAGTTATTTTGACCCAGATCCAGGAGTAAACCGAAGGGCACTGGCTGGATGGCTAACGGTTGGAGTTGGAGACTGGTTGGAGGACGCTTGTGAGATTGAGTGACCTGGAACATGTTTTTGCCGAAGCTTGTGAATTTCGATGAATTTTTGGAAAACATCTTTGGTATTTAGAACGAAAACCTCCATGTTCAATCCTTTCACTGGAGTTTGGTTACCCCCTGGCTTGATCCATAGCTGGCGCAGGATCACAGAAGGTCACAACAGGTTCTATTGTCCGGTTGCAGAACTTGAGAAATTGAATATGTTTTGATGGTTTTCATAGCTTGACTTTGGAGAAATGTTGTAGCTGTTATTGCCTTTTGTCTCTATGCAAACGTCTTCAACGATTGGGATCTCAGTTGCAAGACAGGCACTCACGAGGCATAGTCGGTGCTGGTGCTGGCAATCTGCACTTCGGTGCGGGCTGGTAAAAAATTGCTAGGATTAGTGGAACCAGACATTTTGGTTATCATATCCCACAAGCTGTGCACCAACTATGCACAGTTGAGGTTTCCAACTTGCATTTTCAAGCTTGGTTTCCTTGATCAGCCACAACAAACTCGGAACGCTTTATCCAGTTCGCCAAACAGCGCAACACGAGCACGTTGGAGCCATATCTGCAAGGATTGGCATGTAAGTGACAGTTCTGAAGTCTTGCTGGGTCACCCTTGTGGGGCATCACCTGGGTTCCTCGGGCACACGTTGCGCAGCATAGCCACACACGGTCTGTGCCTTGTTGATGGCCCTCGAGATGGTCGCGCCGCGGCCCTTGGGCAGCATGGCCACAGTTATTGCAGCTTAAGGCAGCAAGCCTGGTATGCGCCAAGCACAAACAAAACCAACACGAAGCGCGCCCAACTGCAAAATTTTGGTTTCATGGGCATAGGGGCCGGAAAAGACAGGCAACGGCATAGCCAACAAACGTACGACGTCTTTGTTTTGCCCAGGCACTGAGGAACGCTTCGCCGTCCACGCCGCCTGCGGGGAACCCAGTTGCAGTGGCGCTGGAGCCGCCACCAATTGCTCGTGCGAACTGCGCAGGGCCACGATGCAGTAGAAGATGGCTTGGTGCAACAGCAAGAGGCCTGGCGCATGCATGACTTACAGGCTGTTTGCTACAGAGCCAGATTTCGGCCGTCCTAGGAGTATGTGTTTGATGGCTGCGGCGCTCCGTCTGGAAAGAGCAATGTAGGATCAGCGTAGCCTATTTGTGCGTGTTCGCCATTTGCAGCTTGTTTGTACAAGGATGTCAGACAGACGTTATCTTGCAGGCATGTTTTTGTAGTTCATGTCTTTCCCAGACAACATTTTCTTATTTGATGCCATTTTGACACAAGCAAAACCACAGCTGCGAAATCTTGTATAGACACGGAAGACGTGAGTCTTGGGGTTTGCCCAGGGGAAACAGCATGAAACGAGGCAAAATATACTGGCATTCATTGTTTTTTAAATTGGGCTTCGGGTATTGTGGTGTGCCACATTTTAGGTCGGAACTGTGCTGCGGGGTATGAATCAAGTTATTGGCCCCATCTCATGGTGTTTAGAGCGAAACACATTGTTTTTACATCCGAACCGGTCCTAACCTTATGGCGGGCGTGGGTGGCTTGAATGGTGCATCCTGTCACCTTCCATGGCAGATCGAGAAAGAATTGGACGAAACTTTCTCAGATCGCCGACTCTTGGTGGAAGCGGAGGCGGGGCTTCCGCGTAGGGCCGCGTAGCAACAAAATTTCACTCATCCTCAGTGGGCCGCCAGGCCGACACAATGATTCATATTCACCATGGTGTCAAAAACCCCACCACATTATTTTTGTTATTTACGGAGATGATAATACAATCATCTTGAAGGTTGAAATAGGTTATATCATAGTTATATCCCAATGAATGTTGCAAAATTACTCTACTTCGTATTGCCCTTGCCGCCGCGGTGACAAAAGACATTGCGGCAAACATGTTGCTACGTATAGATATTGACATGCACTTTGAAATAAACGTTGGTAACCATTTTGAGAAATAAATCACGACAGTTTTTTGACATATATAAATGGTCTGTCATTTTGTTATCTTGGCTTATGTTGTTTTTCCATTTTTCTTGGCTAAATATGGAAAATCCAGAAATGTACCGCCAATTTTTTTCTCAAGGCAATGGACCCTACCAGCTTGGGCATCGAACGGAGGGAGAAAGTGGAGGAGGTTCGCTAGGGGGCGCAGTTTTGTTTCCACACAATTCTCGGATATTTTTGAAAGGGAAGTCTGCGTCTTGAATGATCTTAGTTTAATGAAGACAGTACACTAGATAGAGTCAAGGGGGACCCTAAGAGTGTGATCATTTTGAAGTCCTGAAACCGTGTCCGGCAACCAATCACTGTGTCACACCAACAGTTTGTGATTTGTCACTTTTGGGATGTTCAATGGGATCAAGAGCATGAAGGAGTGGTGAATCCTTTCAGGTTGAGGGGCGAATTCGACCAATTTCCAGTGGAGAAAGTCGCCCATCCGATGGAACAAGCAGGGACCCTGCTTCATTGGCCTTGAGGATTTTTGAAGAATACAATGATAATGATTGTCTTTACACATGTTACAATTTTTATTAATTCACTTTATTCAGTTTAGTCAATTCATTCAATTAATTGGATTCGTTTATTCGGTGATTTATTGATTTGTTTATTAGTGCAACATTTTCTGTATGTGCTTTTGTTTTCTGATTCGTTTCTCAGTGTATTTTATATATGTTGTGCCCATGATATCTGCAATGCGCTTCTGACTGACAGGTGGAACAGAGTGTGGGAGGCCAGAGCGGCTATCTTCCCGAGGTGGGGATGACTCAGTAAAGGTTTTGCAAGATCCGGGGTTTTGAACGAGAATTCTCGGATAAACACGATGTTTTTTGAGTAGGATGAGTAGGTTTCCAGCCTGATTACCGGAGAGATAGAATAGATTGGCCCAATTTTGACCCATCTCCAGGTTTGTTTTGTCCAGACATGCAAAAACCAAATCTTTTAAGGGGGAAAACTATGTTCAAGTAATAATCGGATTTTCTACGGTATCCCATTTTTGGACTAAGCCACTTTACAACCAAAAATTGACCAGAAGGGCAAGATGAGTACGGTCATGGGACAATTGCGGAAAGCAATCATGGGGCAATTGAAGCCATCCGAACAATCGAAAGGAATCCCTGGGTATTTGGAAGCTTTTCAATGGATTGGTTAATGGGAAAATTTACAGGAAACCCCTATATTTGATGGGAAAATCCATGGTTTCCTGTAAATTTTCCCATTAACCAATCCATTGATTTTTGCTTCAACCAATTTTCGGGGACACCGCTGTCAGGTTCCTCTCCTTCCAGAGGTCCAACGATGGGGCGACAGTCTTCATGTTGGGCTGATACCATGAAGAACCATGAGCAACATATAGGAGAACACGCTGATAACAAGGGTTGTTGTAAAAATCCATGAGATCAAAACCACTGATAGATTCGATGCTAAATTCAACTCTGGAGTTGGGGAAGTGCAGGCATGGAGTATGACATAGATTGATATAGGATGATAGTAACTATATAGCATCGTGCTACGACATACTATCATAGTATCCTGTTCAGCAAGATTCTTGATCAGCATTGGTTTGGCAGGCGGCGGAGGAGCCAAGCTGCTATGCTGGGGTTGGCTCTCCGGATGTGAGAGATGCAACAGTAGACCATTTTTGTTTGATATGGTTGATATGGTTTTCTGGTGTCCGAATGGTTTTAAAGATCGTCAAAGGGTAAAATGAGGGCAACTGGGCTGTGATGATTGGGTTTGCCACATAACCAATTCTTAGGCTTTGCCAACTCACGGGTGGCAACCGGCTTTCCTCATTTTGGCTGGAGCTCTGCGCAAGACACCATCGAGTAGGGAAAAGGAGCTAACAACTTCCCAACCAGCAAAGACAGGAAGAGAAACAGGTTGTGACTGGAAGAGTTCCGACTTGGAGGCAATAGAACAGAGCTGTACACTGGCATGGACCAAAGGTCAAATAGACCTGACAGACTTGATATCGTTTGTTCAAGATTCAAGACCCGTTTCTGAACTCGACGGTTCCATTTGTGTCCTGCATATATAGATATATAATGGTAGAATACTCACATTGTTTTGCTTCTTGTCTGGAAAGGTTGTACCAAAACGGAGCAACCAATAGCTGTTGTTGAGGCTTACTGGGGGTTGATAACCTCTCAATAGGTCCACTACACAACAGTTTTTCTCAGCCTTCTGCCATGGGCACGGGCACGCACCTTGGCCCGCAACACCAGTGCAGTTTCCAACTGGAACTGCCCAGGCTAAAAATTGACTACAGGTCCTGTCCTAACATCAGCCACTTTTTAAGTATTTTCAAGTCAGTTCAATTTCCACATCAACTCCAAGCCAGTTCAACTTCACATGGTACGTTAAAAAAAGCCGTTACGCGAGCCCAAGCTCCCTGCAGTTCCCACAACCAAGCGCTCCAGTTCTGACGTGGGTACGGTTTCAACTTAAGGCCATCCATTTTTCTTTTTTACATGAGCTTCAACTGACAACCAGATAGGTTTGTTTGATTTAGGGTACCAAACATAATTTTTCCAACCTTTCAATGTGGGGGGGCGGGGTAATCCTCACCTATTTTGGGAAAGACCCAAACAGTATATCATCCCGTTTGCATCCGAATTATACTCCCACACTTATTTACAAATCTCCAGCTATTGTATCCCATACATATTAGTATTCACATTCCATTCTAGACATCTAGACACTGGTTTCTATATGAAATTAGATTCATAGACCCAAACATCATATTGTTGCTTCGATATATCGCATAATATACCTATCTCGGCCCTGGTTCATATAGAATTTGATGGTAACCAACATGTAGATGCACTCAATCCCCATGAATATCTCACGAATATACAATTGGCTGGTTTGATGGCTTTACAACATATCCAACCACTCTGAATCGTTCATATACCATGAACATTTTGGTATCATACCCCATTAATATACCAATGAATATATTCAACACGGTGAAACTTGGCAAAGTTAGTAATTATATTCCACTACAAATGTACAACATTCATCTATCCCGTTACTATATCCAACACAATGGTTTTTGATATATAATTCACATATCATCCCATTAACGTATATACATATATATATATATAAATACATATGTCCATAGATATACCTACATGGAGGTTTCCTAAAATAGGGGTACTCCAAATCATCCGAGTCATGGATGACCATTTTAGGATATTTTACCCATGGTGACGACTGGGAATCACCTCTGACTTCAGAACCCCTCCTACTAATATCTCATTAACAGTCATATATCCCATTAATATCCCATTAATATCTTATTAATATCCCATTAATATCCCATTGATAGTAATATATCCCATTATTATCCCATCAATATCCCATTGATAGTAATATATCCCATTAATATCCCATTAATATCTTATCAATATCCCATGAATATCCCATATATTCTCCCATTAATAATGTATATATCACCACACTTCATCACTCTATCCCCATGATCTCAGCTTTGGAACGAAGCCCGAATTCAGGTCCTCGGGTCCGGTTCCTTTAGTCCGTGCCCTGGAAGAGTCGGGCGAAGCTCAGGTCTTTGAGGCGGAGATGTTCAGGGAGATACCGGTGAAGGGTGGCTTTAAAGTAAGATTCATATTGAGGAATGATATATGTATATATATATATGAATGGGATATTCATGATCAGTCATAGATCTATTGAATTGATGAATGAATTGGATATCGATGATATATTAATGGGATATACACATTGTACATATGGTCTACCATAGCTGAAACAGTGGGGAAAAACAGGTTTATAATGTCATGTCATGAATATCATGAATGGATATTTTTTCTGATAGACTGTATGTACAATGAACGTATGGATGGATATTGTTGGTTATCAATGGCTTTTATCTAAATATAGAATCATAAAAAGTCTCTGTGTATGTACAGTATATATATACACACAATACATTTCTGCATACATATGCATATTATGTTTATCTGGTTGTAGTTTGGCACATGTTTGGCAGCAAAAGGGCGCAACTTTGTGGGGTGGAGTACCTCAGATTTGCCTGATCCTGATTTTAATCCTGGACCACCTCAACTGTCAAGTGTAACAAGAATTACAGGAACCCTCTAAAAATCGGGCATAAACAACCATAGTTTCCTTTAGATGTTGCATCGAACCAATCCATTTATGATGGATTTTGGTGCTACCCAAATTATCAAAAGACGTCATTGCAGATACAGCTGGCCCAAAAGCGTCCCTTGAGTCGCGGACAGCATCCGATGGTGTGACAGCGCATTTCTCCATGAGGCCAGGCTATACAACCAGAACTTCCGCGCAGAGTCGTTGGAAAATCTACGCTGTTCACAATTTTCACAGTTGTTGAAACCATTTCTAAATGTTCCGGGCGGAAATGAAGATTTTGCATTGCCATGTTCCCAGAGGGTACCAAATCCACAGAAGTCCACTCAATATCCACCTGGTTTCTGTGTTTCACAGCGCCGTGGTCTCCCTTGTGCCCGGAACATCCATGGCGGACGTTCAGTTCGAGGTGTCGGACCGGTTCCTGAGCAATCGAAAATCCAAACACCATGGGGGGGTTTGTTCGAAGAGATACAGCAATGTTTCTTGGTGTTACAACTGGATTTAGCTAGGTAATCTTGGAAATTGAGGCATTACTTTGCTATTTTTGCTTCTTGATCGCCTGGTTGTTTGATCTGAATTCACCAAAGCTGAGGCTGGCCAAGCGCTAGGTCGCTTTTCACTGCCCAAAGAGGCAACATGTGCTGAGCTTCAGGAACTGATTTATGTGCCTTGGCATTGTGTCATGGATGTGCGGGACCCAGGTAATGGGTTAATGACCGATATCTGATCAAAGACAACATACATGTATATTTATATATATATATGTACAATATATAATATACAACGGGCTATTCCATATTATGTATATATATATATATGCACATGCATAACTGGGTGAACTCACCGTGGTTCTGGACCACTAGACAATTCTTGTTATGCATTTCCTTGCAGATAGCAACCCCACAGAGCATGGGGCTCCAACCCTGTTGCTTGATGATATCACATCCAAAATGGGCTGAAGTTGCCAATTGTGCAACTCCTGAAAGGATTGAACACACTATTCAAGAACAATGCAATCTGCAGAATTTCAATTTGCAATTTAGTATACCGCACACCCATTTTTTTTTAAAGTGGAGGGTAACGTTGCGTCATTATTGGTTATATGGTCTTGTATCTCAGTCACTATTGTATAGGCCAAACACCCCTAGTTGCCGGTCTAGCTAAATCTCCAGCAGTGACAGTTCTTTCCATGTTCTTGTTGGCTGCCATCAAACACAACTTTGTCTTGCTTGAATCCTAACATTTGCAGATTAAATCTCGAGATTTCGGTTTTGGGATCCCAAATCTCCTTGCCTTGCTCAATCTTGGTTCAATCCCCAGGTTTTTTGGTGACGCCCTATATACTTGATTTTCCCAGCTAGAAACCTCAATTTTGATCGGGGATTTTCCGGCTAGCCATGTTTGATTAGCGGAGGGCATGGTATGTTAAGAGGATACACACACATATATATGTATATAGATATGGTAGGTTCATGCTATATTCATGGGATGTATACATTGCACATATAATCTACCACAGCTGAATAATGATACTCTACCATAGCTGACTTCTATCTACATATAACATATTTTTCCCAGCTAATTCTTTGGCCTTTCGGTATGCGCAGGACCAGATTGGCCCGCCCCCCGGGGCTCAACGTCTGCTGCTGGGCCAGCGGATCTTGTCACCGGAGGAGCTTCTGGTGCCAGGCGAGATGCCGACAGTGGCCCTGGAGGTGACGTTGCTGTTGCCACTTGGACGGTGGAAGGGGCTGAAGGGATGATCGCCTGGGTCCTATGGAAAAATGGTGGGTAAATAGCAACTAAATGGGGATTTTATGTATTGCAATGTGATTTTTCCCCACCTGCCAGGTGAGGGTTGTTAGATTTTATCAGAGCTGCCCGCGGTCCTCCTCCGCGTCCTCCTCGCCAGCTCCAGATCGCAGTGGGCACTGCCGGACCTCAACCGCGAGCTTCAGATCGCAGCCTCAACCGCGAGCTCCAGATCCCGGTGGGCACTGCCGGACCTCAACCGCGAGCTCCCCAGCTCAGTGGGCACTGCCGGACCTCAACCGCGAGCTCCAGATCTCAATGGGCACTGCCGGACCTCAACTGCGAGCGCCAGATCTCAGTGGGCACTGCCGGACCTCAAGGCCAGATAGAATGTCAGATAGAATGCCAGATAGAATGTCAGAATACACGCCAAAAAGAATGCCAGATAGAATGTCAGAATACATGCCAAAAAGAATGCCAGATAGAATGCCAGATAGAATGCGAGATAGAATGCCAGATAGAATGCCAGATAGAATGCCAGAAAGAATGTCAGATAGAATGCCAGAAAGAATGTCAGATAGAATGCCAGATAGAATGCCAGAAAGAATGTCAGATAGAATGCCAGAAAGAATGTCAGATAGAATGCCAGATAGAATGCCAGATAGAATGCCAGAAAGAATGTCAGAAGATATGCCAGATAGAATGCCAGATAGATTGCCAGAAAGAATGCCAGATAGAATGCCAGAAAGAATGTCAGAAGATATGCCAGATAGAATGCCAGATAGAATGCCAGAAAGAATGCCAGATAGAATGCCAGAAAGAATGCCAGCTAGAATGCCAGAAAGAATGTCAGATAGAATGGCAGAGCATATGTCAGAGAAAATGTCAGATAGAATGCCAAGAGGAAGAGGAGGAGAGGACAACCCTGATGAAATCTAGAGACCTTCGGTCTCTAGATTTCATCAGGGTTGTCCTCTCCTCCTCTTCCCTGCCAGAAAGTTTTGCCAGAAAGAATGTCAAAATATGTATCACACTATATGCCAAATAAAGTCTCATGGTGGGGATCACTCGAAGAAAGTAATTATAGGGAATTGTCCTCTGGTAAACTAACATAGCGAACTGGAAATCCAACATTTCATTGGGAAAATCAACTATACATGGGCCATTTTCAATAGCTATGTTAAATGACCAGAGGGTAAACCATCAATGAATAATTAAGTGGTACTAGTGTTTCTTTTTTTAACAAGGTAGCCATGGTGTATTGTTTGATTTTAGAGTAGTATGAGTAAATATTTAGTTGCTGATTAATGGATAATCACTAGTATATCTAATTGGGTTTTAAGAATTGGGATTATCATCAGTGAATAGTCAATATTTCAATGAATATCCGATGCATGGCAATGGCAACCATGAACACTGGGGAAAACTCCTCACAGGATAACCATTTGGCAGTTTCTTCAAGAAGGCAACCCTTGGAACTCACACAAGTCATCAAACAGGGGGGAAGATTGGTGTTTGCTTCACAGTTGTCCATCCCCCAGGAAGATCCCTGAAAGCAAACCACTCACGATTAGCTGGAACGTACCTCGTCCGGCTGATGGGGGGGGACATGAACCTGCACAAGGCTCCCATGATGTTCCATGATGGTTAAAAAGAACAAATAAGTTTATTTGGATGCTGAATTGTTGGGAATTTGTAGTTAGGGGACAGATCAAATTTAGAGTTGTAGTAGCGGCCAACTAAGATATCCGAAATGTGCCCCCCCAAACATGATACTTTTCATAATCATGAAAAACAAACACGATACTAGTACGAATCATTATACTACTAACAAAACTAACAATACTAACAATACCAACAATACTAACAATACTAACAGTACTAATAGATACTAATAGATACTAATAGATACTAATAGATACTAATAGATACTAATAGATACTAATAGATACCAATAGATACTAATAGATACTAATAGATACTAATAGATACTAATAGATACTAATAGATACTAATAGATACTAATAGATACTAATAGATACTAATAGATACTAATAGATACTAATAGATACTAATAGATACTAATAGATACTAATAGATACTAANCTACTAGTACTACTAGTACTACTAGTACTACTAGTACTACTAGTACTACTAGTACTACTAGTACTACTAGTACTACTAGTACTACTAGTACTACTCATATTCATACTAATATTTATACTAAAGAATACTGATAATTATTTTAGACAATGATGATAAACACTAATACTGATAATAACAATAATGTAATGACAGTCATAATTTCCAACTATTTCTAACAGTAAAACATACCAACTATGCCTATGATGAGGTTCATGCACTTTTCCTCCGGGTTGCATTCTGAGGCAGTACCTGAGACCTCGAGTTTTCTAGAGGAACTCTCTATCCGATCGGAAACGAATTTCAACATCGCGTCTTGGCTGTTTTTGGATGCCTGGGATACCACCAGGAAAGGTCCGAGGATAGTCACTAACTAAATACCTTATCAATACCCTCCAACTGATAGGTACCAGATCTGAAAACAAGAAGTACTGCGCATGTCCATTGTCATTCTGCCATTTCCAGGCATCTACCTGTTTCCTTCTTTTCTGGGGATTGAAACGAAACCAAACATGTTGAAACCCTCCACAACTCCTCAAACTGCTGGAAACCCTGATATCCGGAAATCAATCGCATCCAGGTGCCACACAGGGGCATCACCAATGTGGGCCTTGATCCCGATTCTGGCCTTCTGCTGTTGCTCCATCCTCTAGATGAGGACGGCAAAGGTTATGGAAAAGGTGACCGAGGTGGGAATTCTTTGTGGTTTTCTGCAACTCTTTTGGGGGGTTTGACTGGGGTGCATATTTGAGAAAATCTTTAGATATCTTTGGTGATGCCAAAAATGAATTGGAACTGAAGATTTATAGATTGATATTCCAATGTTTTGCGGTTGAACATGGACCCAGTTCAGGGCAGATGAGAGACAGTTGTAGTGGATTGTAGTGGTATTTCTTAAAGGGAGATCGAATCTGTCACAACCTCTGCCAGTGGTCAAAAAATCATCTGTTTGAGGCGGAGAGATGTCCCTTGAGGCACCAAACTACTGACATGAGACGACGAGAAATAAGATTTGCAACCCACATGTTCAGCCAGAACAAAGCATCATGAAACATCATAAAACGACTTTCAAGAATGAGGAGGCTCAAAAATCTCAGCAGCGTTTACCTAAACACACTTTGGGCCATGGACAGAAAGACCTTTTCTAAGTTCCCCCCTCTGCCATGGAATCCACAAAAACATGGGTTTGGAGGATTTTAGAGTATAATGATTTTGAGCTGTTGAAAATTGTTATTTTGATCCATTTTTCAGGTGACATTTCCAACTCAGTCATTCCCTAGAATCCACGGCAGCCAGGTTTTCCACCGGAACCTGAGCATATCTTGGCGGAGAATCATCGGGAAGCGAAGATGGAGGGAAGCGGAGGACTCGCTGAACCCGAGATACCCTTCGGTACACATGGTTTGCTGGGAACTCCCAATGAATGGACGGTTTTCATGGGACAAACGTGTCTGATTTCTTTTTTCCTCCATTGCCATATTTTATTACCGGAAGGTATCAGCATCTAGTATCCCATCTGTTGCCCCATCAGTTCGGTTTGTTTGATGCATCATCCAATTACTAATTAATACTCAGTTCTTGATGGATAAACTATTCTCCCATCTATTGTGTGGATGGGGTAATGCAACCATGGGCTTCGGATGGTGGGGATGTGGTAAGAATTGGATGCTCATGCAGATGTTGGGATGGGTCAGAGTTGGATGGTTGCCCAGCTCACAGATGCTCAAATTTGACTTTTTTTGGGGCCAAATGTTGGAGGTTGGATTTGCGATGTTCATTTCGGCAATGCTGGCCCCAACCAATATTTACAAGGACTTGCATGTGCATATCAGATTTCCTATTGAATTCGCAGCAGAATCCAGGAACTTTCTTTCCAAAGACATGCACAAGAGTCGTTTTTTGGCCTTTGAGTGTGCCAGGATACCAATGTGAAGAGGATGATGACCGGGGAGTAAAAGGAAACGACAAAGGAAAAGGAAAAGGAAAAGGAAAAGGAGGAGGAAAAGGAAAAGGAAAAGGAGAAGGAAAAGGAGAAGGAAAAGGAGAAGGAAAAGGAGAAAAAGGAGGCAAAGGAGGAAAAGGAGGAAAAGGAAAAGGAACTGGCCCAGAAGGGCAGAAAGACATTTGGCATCTTGTTGGCAGTGAGGGGTAGCAATAGTATGGTGTACTGAACAAAATTCAAACCAAGGGAGGCATCCATCAGCCGAGGTTTGAGAGCTGTTTGTTGGTGATTCCAGCAGACCAGGAGCCTTTTGAGGTCCCACTGTCTCCGGGTCATCCCTTGAAATATGCAGTGGATTTGCAGCCTGCTCCTTGGCTCGGCTCAGGCAGAAACTGGGAACAGATTCTCGAAAAACTCGGAAGGCTTCACCGGTGTAACCATTGAACCATCCTAACTATCAACGGCTGTCAACAGCTTTTTGCTTTTTTCAAATAAACCGATCAACCCAAACTACACCAACTAAACACAGCTAAACTATGTAACCTAACTGAACTAAGTAAACTAAACAGAACCTCCATCTCCACCATTCCCAGGTTCAATCCATGCAGAGTTTTCCGGTGCCATCCTTGGGCCTGGCCGTTGCGCTGGTCACCACAGATCCTCACGACTTGGTCACCTCGATGAGGCGCACCGGATCCGTGGCCGCTGGGAACGGATCCATCTGGTTCTGTAGGTGGTTACGGCGATTGCGGATGAATTTGTGACATTCATATACATTCATATGAGTAACCGACAAAATTAGCGGAAGACTAAAGTAGTAGGGAGTGGACTTGGGATGTTCAAATTGGTGCGAAAACCTTCACAACCAAAAGGGGACCACCCACTTACCGATACTCCATTTTCACACGGAGCATGGAAGTGCAAACCTTCATAACCGATAGGGGACCACCCACTTTGGCCATGTCCATTGCGGGTAGTAAGTAAGTTTGTCCGCCACTCATATGATTATTGTACTGATATTATAGCAATGTATATATATATATATACACATATGTAAATACACACATATATATATACACATAGTTATATATGTACACATATATTATATGGTACATGCCTTGTTTCTGGATTATTGATTATTATACAGAAATTATCGTATTGGATGATGGAGATGATGTGCCAGTCTCTGGTGGCAGTGGCTGACTTCTGCAACCCCCAAGGCCCCCAAGGATTGGACACAGTGCCCCTCGGTTTCGCCAACGGCCATAGGTTGGTTTGCTGCGAGTTGTGTGGTGCATTCATCACCTGGAGCAAGTTATCTGATGCAAACTGTGAAGCCTTCTGTTTGGACAGAAATGCGCTTAAGGCGCCCGACACGGCTGGTCAACGCTGGTCACATGTCCAGGTAAAGTGCAGTTCACCGTAGTTGTGGATTTTCACTAGTCGTTTGCGGCCATCATGGGCTTCCCTTCAGCCGCGATGGCCCAGCTAGATTCTATTGGAACGATGTGTTTGAGGAGAAACCTCGGATTGTCCAACAAAAGAAGCACTCACATCATTAACGTCGGTATTTCCAATCACTCCCCAGCAAGAAGTTTTTACATGGTATTACAATAGTTGGTACAGAAGTTGATACTTCTCATATTTCTGAATCCAAATCAAAATCATTCAACAGATCCCAACATGAGGCGTCTGGGCGCGTCTGGGTACCCCTCTTCTATGCTTGGTACGCTTTGTGCCTCCTGTTGTGCCTCCCTGATAGGTGATCTCTGTTCAGCTGAAGGAGGGAGGCCAGCGCCAGGTGGTGTTCCAAAAGTTGAGAGGAGAAAAGTCCAACTTGGAAGCTGTGACAAAACTTTAGGGAACTTTACCGGAAGTCCTTCAGAAGTAGTAAACAAAAGGAAAGTTGTGGGAAGTTCATGTTGGTCATGCTGCACGCCCTAAGTTCTCATTGTCAGTCAGGAAGTTCATGGAATTCAAACATACTTAAGGCAATTCTTCTTTTCATGTTTGATTTCAGGGGCAGATGGGGATGCCTGTGTGCTTCAGAATTCCCAGTCAACTAGATCCATTTTATGCGGCCCATTTCGAACCTGGGTCGGCCATCGTCCAAGGAAGAATTCCCTTTGGGCCAGAAGCGTGTCACCAGTCTTTCATATATTGAAGCCTCCAATGCACTGCTATTGACCTTGGCGGGAGATCATGCCATCTATATCTACAAGAAGGAATCTTCAGCGGGACCAGCGGGACCATGGCAATGTGCGGCACAACTGGGTGATCCCTCGAAAAGAGGATGTGCTGATGGTCCCGCAGCGAAGTTGCGCTTCTGGTTTCCAACTTCAGATTTTTCGATGACCCTTATGGACTCAAGACCGCTGATTCCTGGACCCAAGGGCAAAGTGTACGTTCACACTGGGGGAGCCTTAATGCTCCTGGCTGAAGATCTGTCTTCGGCCAGAACAATTTCATCCATGAGATGCTTAGCAGATATGATATGACGCCACGGATTGGAGCTGAATGTTGAGTCATGTTGAGTCTGTTGAATGTCGAGCGTTGAGATTGGAGACGAATGTTCGATTTCCATGAATTTCTGGATGCTTTGAGTCTTGGAATCTCAAAATGACGTCCGTTCCGCCACATCTCACCACAGTTCCCAAGGAGAAGAGCTATGGTTGGTGGATAACGACGAAGGAACTCCTGAGTACCCAATATCATTCCATGTTTTTGGCGTGGGACTTGATGGCAACTTGCCCATTTCTTGCAGAGTTCAGGACAGTTAAACTGAGTTTGTGCGAAATAAAGCTGGGTAAACTGGGTTTATGTTGATATCAGATGCTCTTGTGAATAAAGGTTTCTAGGTGTGTTTAAGATTAGCCACTGTGGACCAGTTTAAAGCCTCGTTTTCAATGTTCCTTTGCGATTTCTGTGTGGCATTCAGATCCAAAAACTTCAGAGGTAAAGTCTATCGCTCCTTACGCCGCACGGATTACACCGGATTGGTGCTGCTTCGCCGACTCCAAATCTCCAACGATCTGCGACAAGCTCGCAGCAAAATCCGCCTCTCAGTGTGGATGTTGAGCCATCCCCCAGTGGTGTCAACCCCTGATTTTGCTCAACGCCTTACATCTCCATTTAGTACAGGCCGTCTTACCATTTTTCTTGCCCTAAATCCAAACTGCTGCAAGGGTGTTGTTGGTAAAGTCCCAATTTGTGTTGCTTAAATATATAGTTAAGTTAAATAGTGAAATATGGCCCAATCACCATTTCTCTTGGGTGCAATCCAAACTGGTCGCTTCCCCTTTTCCTGACAGCTTTTTCCAGCCAAAATCAGGAGATCTTGCGCCATCCCTGTGGCCGAAGATCAACGACGACCGAGTCGGTGAACAGTGGGCCCGGAGACGTAACGAAGTCGATCCGGAGAAGGCTTTGAGTCCAGGCTGAACCGGAGAAGTCACCAGCTGATGGCCGCAAAAAATCACAAGATATTGAGTAAAAGCATGGCCAATCATAGGGTGACCCTGTTTGGGGATGGTCTTTTACCCAATTTCTTACTGGTAAGTCCTTGGGGATGGTTTATGGCATTGGGTTTACCACATTCCAGTTTTGAAGGGGATGAACTTCCAGCTCACTGCAGATCCACTGATCTTGATCAGTCACTAAGGATCTTCCCGGATCACTATACAGAGACGGACCGGGATAAGTGGGATGGCCACTTCGACGTGCAAAAAATGGCCGCTGAATTTTCCATCATGAAATGGTGAAGCTCCCTCTCCCTCTCTCTCTCTCGCTCTCTCTCTCTCTCTCTCTCTTCATATATGTTTGATGGTTTTATTCGGAGTCTGCTAATGTCATATATATGATATATGTATCCGAAAACATCATTTTTTTAGGCTCCAGACTCGAGGTCGCTCCCAAGGAGTTCCACCTTCTACCTGAAATGTTTGATGTGCCCTCGAGAACAGAAATGGCTCACATGCCCTTCTTCCACCCCAGGAACCCAAAGGGTCTGCGATGAGTTTTTGCTGCTGGATGTGTGTATGAGGTAAAAAGACCTGGCTCACTGACCCCTGGATTTGGCAAGACATTGAGACATCTTCTCGTCCCGCAAAACTGCGAATGCATGGACATCATTTCCAGACCTTTTATGAGTGCCTACGCTGCAAGTCTGGGGGCATGGTAGGCGGAGCTAAGGAGAAGAGCGAAGAAACCGCTGTGTTCATGATCCTTAGGTAGTCAGGCTCAAAGATCTACTGGTTTCAACCCCAGTCCATTTCTTTTTGCCATGCATTTGGTTTTCAGGGGCGACCTGTTGGCTTCATGAATAGTCACCAGGTTTCGATCCCTGAAAATGAGCCATTCATGCCATTCATGCCATTCCAATGGCACCGGGCATCCCCCAGCATCAAGTACCGTGATCTGACCGTGGCTTAGCTCGGAATCACTTGGGGAATGACCCTCCGGTGGTGTTTCCCCGACGCGGATTCCATTCGCTGAGTTTTATGGGCCGATGCAAATACGAAGACTACTGGTTTACAGAGGAGGTGCGCATATCTGAATCTGAAAACCCGCTTTTGGAAGTTGATGCCTGGTTTGCGTTGGCGGGTACTGTACCATGTCAAGAACAGCAAATCTTTGCAAATCTTGGGTCATTTCTAGGGAAAAGTTGCTAGCCAGGGTTGCTAAACTTGTAGCCGAAATCAACGAGAGAATTGCAGAGAGGTCATGAGGGACGCTAAACCATGCACCCTCAAAAACCGGGTCTTGCATGGGACGGTTCTGCATTTATAGTAGTGACCCCAAATAATATAGATCATTATAGATCTATAGTTTATAATTGTATCATCTTATATCCCAGATATTATTAGATGCAGTGGTTCTTCCACACTATATCTTGAAATTGCTTCAAACATATCAGTCACTTGATGTTGCAATCAGTGCTGTGATTTGCCAGTACCAAGCTGCCAACTGGGAGCTGGAACAAAGGAGCCGAGCCGTGTGTGGATTGTGGGATGTTTTGGGTGCGATCGTATCACTTGATGATCAGAAGCAGTGTTCAATGATTGATCACTGGCGTAATCAACGGGCTGACAGCTCAGGACTGCCAAGTTATATTAATTTAACTGGAACTTCCGCGGAGTACGAATCTCCTGATTGATTAGTGTTGTGAATCTCATCTAATTCTATTTGCATCAAATTGTATATATACATATATTATATATTACACGATCTATATTATATTCAGTATACACGTAAACTTTGAATACCTATATAATGTATACATAAAATATACACGTACATTGACTTATATATAGTGCTAGTATAAATGAATGTATCCTATTTGTAGTGTTATACATATGGGATTCTCTTTTTGTTTTTGGATACCATTCATCAACCTGGGTCTCTGGCAGGAGATCAGATCTTCCTGCTGAAGTGACACTTCCATCCCATGCCCATCCGCTGAAGTCCCAGGACGGGCAGCGCCTGAGCAGTGGCTTGACAATCACATGGGGTTATACTATCAGTTACTATCGGAGGGGATTATCCAAATCAAATGAATCAGAACATAGAAGAACTAAAGAGTGAAATCGTATTACATCTTAGATTTGGGATTGAACATGAACACATTTTCTTTCTTGGAGATCCCTTTCTTGTCGAGCTGAAACTTCGGCCCAGGAGATGGGGGAAATCGGGGGCTATGACTGCGATGTTTGTCGACAGAAGAACCGCCGGTCCTGGTTCGAGTTTGAAGAGACTTTTCACATGTTTGGAAGTCGAGTAAAACATTGGGTGGGTGGAAACTGATGCATGGCCTGGTTCGACAAAAACTACGACGCAACGTATAGATGTGTAGACTTGTGTGTATATACAGATGTCCAAGTATACAGATGTGTATATAGAAACATTTTCAGATTATGCATGATTTTCACAGGACTGGGTGTGCAATTTGATACGGTTTTGCTGCAGCGAACTAGCAGGTATCTGGCCAAGGCTAGAATTCCCTCTGCAGCCTTCTTCTGGCCGTGGCCAGATAGCTAGGGCTAGAGCTTCTCACAGAAAATCCGAGATTTACCCAACAATTGATCATATAATCATAAATCTATAGTGAGTGGGTTTGCTTCCACTTATCATTGAGTCAATCTACCAATCAATCTATCTTACCGGAACCCTGTAGAATTCCATCTATTTCTACCACACAATCATATAATCCTCTGAAGCGCCTTTCCTTCTACTTGGACGGAAGATTTCTCTTATCTGCCTTTCACTTAGGAATGGGGCTACGTTTGCGCTGCCTGTCACTTTCACTGCCATCCTTTCTGCGCGTTGCCAGAAGAAAGGCAGAAGCGCCACTGGACTAAGCTGTTCACAGCAATGAATGGTGATGTGAAATTGGGGAATGGGTTTGCATGGTCATACAATGTTACACAGTGCTTATATGTGGTTACATATGGTTATATAGATTTGGTTATTATAAATGGTTGTTCGTGGTTATATGTGGTTCTACATGGCCATATATAGTTATACCTGCTCATATTTACATATCTACATTTACATATCCACGTGGGGATATTGATCAACTGATATGGTGCATCCTTGGTTGAATGGTGATACATGTGGCTACACCAGTAACACGCAAAGCGATGGTCAGCGAGGTCAGCAAAGGGAGCCGCCAACAAACTATTCTTGAAGGGATACCACCTGAAATGTGTGGTTACCAATTATGATTCAAAGGACAACTGTATTTGTATCCTTTTTTCAAGTGCAAATTGTCACACATTTGAGTACACCAATGTCCTATCAAAGAGGGGAGATCAACCAACAAGAAAGATGGATGGAGATGGTGATCTCATCTGGGAGGTTCATTCTCCCAGCTTGGAAGTGGTAGTATGGCACAGGAATGTCCACCCCCAACAAATACTTTTTTGATGGCTGACATTTTTGATTGGTGCTGATGCTGTTGGAATGAGAAGACGTAAGACATGGTCCGCAAATCGCAGCGTTACCGGTGTTCCAATCGGATTCCCCCCATGAAAGAGAGATGAACGTTTTTTACATGTGCTCCCAGGAGGCGGACCAAAGTTTGTCGAAGCAAACATCATGGGATATCATGCCCTTGAAAGTGGTAAGTTACGGTAAGCCCAATAATAGCCTCCTTCAGTTGGGAATGACTTCTACCGCCTTTCTGGTGAGTCATTGGGGATGGTGCAGATGGCATTGGGTTTACCACATCAATATGTATTACATATAAAAATATGTACATACATACAGTAATCCCCAAAGAGATAGAACCTATTATAAAGGTATATCACTATTTTAGTGGCATTTTCCCAGCTTCTATCGCTAGACATTTTTTTGAATAATCATCCAGATAGCAACCCCGATTTGGGGTGTTTCCAACACGGGTAATTCAGGTGATGAACTGGAAGCCGGTTGGCTGGAAGGAGGTGCCGTTGCTGGGTTTGACATGGGATTTGGCCCAAAACTTAAGGATCCGGAAGACAGGGTCTTGGGCAAGTTTTTTTCTGGTATATGTATGTATATATGCAATTGTATGTATGCATACATATATATATACATACATATATATATATATGTATATATATAATACACATACATAAACACACGCACACACACACACATGAAACGAAATTGAAACAAGTAGTTGTTTTTTTGCTGATTGCATCATTTTGACTTTTCTCACCCCTGGACATTGGACGTCCGTATATTTGAGTATACCGTGAGATACCCAAAGTCTTCACCAATCATCATATCCAGAGTCAGATGTGCATTTGATTTGCACAACATTGGATAGGAATACATCATATGACTGGCAACAGCTAATAATCCTGCACAGGTCGAGAAGCCTTTGAGGAGATTCCAGTGGTGCTGGATTTGACCAGTTTGGAAACCAGTGAGGATTAGAGCTCAGCAGCAGTCACCTGTTTTTGTTGGGGACCTGGTCAAGAGTCAGCCCACTGGAAATGAAAATGTACCGGCACACCAGATGGTAATTCCAACATCCACATTGATAGGTATTCACAAATGATTTTCCCGTTGCTTCATTGCTTCGCTCAATTGGGCTGACTCTCACAAGAGTATACTGGTCCGCAAGGGTTTGTCCACAATGCCATTTTTCGTAGGAGAAATCATGACAAGCCGTTGGATCCTGTTTTTTTTTCTAGCATTTTCAGAGAAACCCCTAAGGACCAGTCACTATGGCAACATGATGCCATTAAAAAAACACCGGCATGATCGGTTGCGCCACAGGACATGCGCGTCGGAATGTCCTGCAAAGTTTTAAAAAATGCGTTGACAGGTGGATGGAGTGGGTCGTGCTTTCCAAGCTCGCTGGTATTGTGGGTTCGTTCCTGGAAAACGAATTGATATCGTTTTCACTTCCTGCAGATAGCTCCAGATCATTACCTTCCCGCTTTTCTATTGTGAACATCTGGTGCAACTGCGACTGAGTCCAGTGGTTGTTGTCGAGCTCAGCAACTGCCCTTCCTGGTCGACTGATACAATGACTTGCTGCTCTTTGATATTACATGTGGCATAGACATTGGAAAAGACAACAATATTGTAAGACAGTTTGGTCGCGTTCAAACTTTGGGGAGCAATCGAGTGATTTCAGGATTTCTGTTGCTTTGCCCATTCTTGTTCAGAGTCAGAAATCTCCGATCATCCCACAGAGCCGAAGGCTTATTCTTCTTTGAGCAGCGACCACAAACACAAGCTGGTGCGGTCGGGTGGCGATTCTGTTGAGAAACTGCCACAAGGGTTCTCCCGAATCACATCAGTTTTCTGGCTTCCACCATCGAATGTGTCGCCCAGAAACTGGTTATCGGGTTCATTCTTTTTGAGACTGTGCGTCCTACCCGGACGATGGTCCCCAGTGACTTTTATAAGAGATGAGGAAACACAGTTAACATAGTTAACACCACCAAGCAGTTCAATTTTCATAGCTTTTCAAGGCTGATTGATGAAAATCTCTCACTGTCACGGACTTGGAAGCGGAACGGTTTGTTATCAAAGTGTTGTGGCCGGGCAGTGCCACAGGTCCATGTTCACGGCCCAGTGGTCGATTGGAATTAAGACACCTGGCTCAATCTCCTGTCTTTGGACGGTACATCCATTTTTTTCTGATGTATAATAAATGAATATGTATATATATATACACATGAATTATATTAAAATAGATGGATATATACACTGATGTATGCCAGGTGAAATCAGACGAATTCAATGTTTCCCAGTAGATTTCAGTGCTTCAGAACCTTTGTTTTCCCTGTTCATGAGTTTTTTCCATTTCCATAGATGCGGTTTGCAGGTTGAGGCGCTTAAGAAGCTGGAAATGCCGGCTCAAGAGGTGCAGGTGGGGTGTACCTGGTCTCAGTCATATGTGGTTTCGTCCCCTACTAAAACACTATGGTGTCTATGGTTGATATTGGGAGTGTTGACTCTAAAGATGGGATTGCGATTGGCAGTTTCTCCATCGTCTCAACATATCTCAAGGCTGGTTGGTGGTTAAAATGTCCTTCAACCAAATGGAATGATGATCCCCAATGGCCTATACTTTGCAGGAGGTTGGAACCACCAACGAGCAAAGTTATCGACACCCCAGCTTGGGCAAATAGCAATGATTTGATCCATGTTGTAGGTTTATTTGTCAAACCAACATCGCAGCGCCAATTGATAAGATGGGGATAGTCAACGACAAAAGATTGATGAGGAGGTAATCTCAATCTTTTGCTGTCAGTCATGGGGATGTAATCACTACAAGACTTGACTGAAACCCCCAAGAACTGGGATTCAAGGAACAACAATGGGGGAACTAAGCCATCAACAACTAGGAATAGAAGTCTCAATTCACGCTCACAACAAACAAGTATGCGGTCTTCGAGTTCAAGGCCAATGAAAGAGAGGCCCTCAAGTGACGAAACGGCCATGATCCTTGATTGTTGACAACCTAGTGGAGGCACCTGATTTAGACCCGTGCGCACTTGGTAAAACAGCTAATCCTCTTCTACTAAACTTCGGGCTTTGGTTCCACGGTTCCCTTCAGGGCTGCATGAATATCTCCGGGGGATGATCACCTCAAGCATGGATGTGTGTGTGTGTGTGGCAACCACGTTTTGAAACATCGAGAAGCCATGTCGAAGATTTTGTCTTGGCAAACCATTCCAAAATTGACGCATTGCAGGGGCAATCGAGCCAAGAAGATGGCTTCTCGCGTGTCTCAAGCACCGCCACATTGGAGGTGGCGCGCATGGCTTCAGGGTGTTGAACAGCACAAGTGGTGGTTCTACGAGGAAACATGCAGGGAACAGGATTTCAATGGATTTCACCACGAAACAATGGCGGTTTGACCAAGAAAAAATCAGACAAATGTGGAAAACATGAGAAAATGTGCGATGATATTTGGATTTTTGATGCCAGTTGGTAAGTGCTTCAGAACCATTGTGTCGTAAGCCATGTCGAACTGGGAGTCAATCAACATCATTCGACAGCAGGAAGTTGCTGACACCCCAGATTTCTTCGAGAATATTTCACCATGTCATCCATGCTGGCTGTATCTTAGTTTGGCAGTTGCAGTACCAGGACATCAGGTGACCCTTTTTTGGTAAAACCTGGCTATCCTGGGTTCTTCCGTCCAAAAACAAAGCCTGGGGAATGGTTTTAAACAGGGTTGATGTTCTCATCCAACCTTTACATGGAATTCCTTCAGCAACACTGGGTCTGGAAACCAGTAACCACCATTGATTAATAGGTAAACCCACCACATCCATTGTCCTCAGGTAAATGACGCTTAAAATGGGACATGCTCCATGATCATAGATGTTCCACAATTTCTTCTGTTACATTTGGTGATTCAAATGGTGATGCTCCAGTGCCAGATTAGAACTCAAACTTCTCCGTTGTGGGTCAAACGCATCACCCCGCCAAGTCCCCAAGAATGGAGAATGTAAGTTGAAGTATGTTGAAGTTATCACCCCCCTGGTTTCATGGTTTCAATTTGACTCAGATCTTGGAAACAAATCGACCCCTTGGGTCACTGCCAGCAATGACTTCATGGCAGGTGTCTCCTAAGGCGCTACCTCAATCGCCGAGACCCATGAGCCGACCATTGAGCCCTGCTGTGGAGGCGCTGGTCACTGGCCCCCTCCAAAATGAAGGGTTACTGACATTACTGATGGTTCAGCAGGTTGAACAACTATTTGTGAATCCCAGTGGAGGTGTTGAACTGTTTTCGGAAAAAATATAGATGTGTACAATCTGTTTTGTTGATGTTGCTACTATCAGCCTAAATCCCATAGTTTGTCATCGATTTGCATCAAGTGGTGTACCCACCATTTTTCGACAAGAGCAGATGCGAACATGATATCAACACATATCAACATTGTCAACCAATGGTCAATGGTTTGGATTGGAAGTTTGGGTATAATAGGTGATTTGGATTTCTGGGGTGACCCAACCCAAACCGCCAGGTAGCCAGGTAGCATGTGAAAATACCGCAACCGGTGAAGCTTACTTGTTTGTTCTCCAGGGGACCCTGTTTTTATTGGGATGATTTTAGAGTGAACCCGAATGAGCCACTTAAGATATTCGGATGAGAACCATGAAATACCCCCATGATGGCTGATCCTGCTGAGCATCAGAGTTCATCGACCTGACAGAGGCAAAGCTGAAGGAATGTTTCGATGAGATTTCGAAGCGAAGTGGCATGATTGACTTGAATGCCTACAAACAGGTCAAAAGCCCAGTGGCGCCCTGTTGGAGACACTTCACCCTTTGACGCTTCTTTTGCAGCAACACAGCTAAGGTGATGCGGAAATTGCAGGTGCCACTTGATGATGATCAAATCGAGAGAGTCTTTGAATCCGTCGATCGGAACAAGGCCGGTCAGATCCAAGAGATGTTGGCAGGGATGACCTCCTACAGTCCTACAACCTTCCAGGGTTTCCACTGTTTCCAGTATGTTTGTTTGATTTTGTTTGCATAGCTGAATAGAATCTATCGAAAATAAAAGGTATTGTAGACTGGCATCAGTACCACACTGACTTGACATGAGCCTTACATTTCCCAACCCAAATTTTGAATGATTCTCCCCAAGGCAAACGTATGTATGCAATGATGGCTGGCTCGACTCTTAAGCGGCAAACATGCGTGTAACGCGAGGTCAATGTTTCATAGTCTACTGGTTGTTGGATTCAATTCTCCTTTAACATACATATTTTAACTACTGTCTGGATGAGTTTTAACTACTCAACTTTTTCCCTTTTGACATGGGCGTAAGCCATCTAAGCTGGGCAACGCTCAGCTCGAATCCGAGCAGCGTGACGAATGAATGAAATACCTTTCAGATGTTGAAACCACCAACCAGTTTAGATTTGGAACATGTCCAAATCCAGTGTGTCATCCGCCCTCAACAGGATGGGAGATTGAGCTTTGACGAGTATGCCAAGCTGGTGATGCTGGGAATGTAGCTGCAGATATGGATGAAAGAGACTACCAAAAATTGGTCAAAACTTGAGGGTGCAGTTGAGGCTACGAATGGCTATAACCATGGTTATAAACAGGGATATAAGCTCTAGAACTATGGTTATTTATCCACTTATAGCTGGAACTGGACTTCTTAGTATCGTACCAAGTCTGGCCCCCGGCCCATCAAATTTCAGTGTTGCGCTTTGGCTGCATCGTTGGCTGGACAACCAAAATCAGACCTTCAGCACAAACCAATGTATCCGATCATGTCCAACATTGACGTTTTGGGGTTTAGGGGGTTTAGGGGTTGTCCTTAGTTGGCTTCTTCAGGTATTTTTTTGGGGTAAGTCTACTGAAGTACAATGGATATGGTGGGTCTACATGATTTCCGCATTGGTTTCTATTTTCTGTATCCATTGCCAACTACTGGTATCCATTCCATATACAAGGCTTGGGATGATCATCTTGCAGCAACTTGAGCCCACAATGCTGAGATCGATCAAAGCCGAAACCGAGAGTTTTAAACCGATCGCAAAGGGCTTCGCAAGGTGAAAACGGGTGTGGATGAAATATGACCCATGCAGTCCAGAATCACTATTTGCATTTTTTCATGCCTAGCTTTTCTTATTCAATTCTATGACTTGACTGCAATCCCAGAGTAGGATTTGAGATGCATCCCCTAGTTGAGAAATCACCTTTGCCCGGTTGTTGAAGCTGTTGCAGCCCGAGAAATGCGCCACTTGAATGGTCCGCAAACCAGTGGTTGAGAAAATGGACGTCGCAAAGCAAGACATTCATGGTCAATTGATGTCAATTGTCAACTATTGCATGGATTCGCATGGTTGAGCCAATAGATTGTTTGATTCTATAATATGATAAACGCAAAGATTATAGACATGAATCTTCTCTTGAGTACAGGTCGTCAATTTCATCACAGTGCCTTTTGCAGGGCTAGCGGTAGGATAGGCATTTCTGGGATGTCATGGTTGGAGTCTTATAGTGCAGTGGGTGACGTCATTATTCTTCGTTTCCTGACGTCACATTGGTGAGTGGATCGATAGCCCAACGGACCTGGCAATTTTCGGCATCTTGAAGTGGTTCTCTGTGTGACTGTGTGACAGGTTTGAGTAGACGGATCAAAAATGCAACTGGATGCAACCGGACATGGGATCAGTTGCCTTCATAAGATCAAGGCCTCATAGAAGGCTTGCCAACATTTCTTCCCTTGTTGCTTCGGGATGCCCATTGATTGATCAGACTAGTTATGACTAGTTCTAGCTACGCAGCACCCAGCTGTCCTTGTGCCGTGGATGCGACTTGACAACGCTGCTCTCGCGCTTGCGGAAAAAGACAAACATAAAGTGAACTGGTGTATCCAGCTGGGGAAGATCGAAAAACAATGAAGAACATATTTCAATATATTTCATAGATTTACCTATTGTAATTTTCCATTCCATGTGTAAATTTACATAGATTTGGTTGGACGATTTCCCATGATATATCTAACGGTTTTACTGCCGTCAGCAACCGGCTGTGTCGCATCCGGCTTGGTCCCCAGGAGTCAGCACCCCCAGAGAATGAGGCCGAGAGGTAGGATGCCAAGTTGTGCAGTTTCTGCAGCTGCCAGATCCAAGTGTGAAACAATGTGAAACATGTATCTGGTGGGTGGTTTGGAACGTTTTTAATCATGTTTTACAATCCTGTCATTTCACGTGATTGTTGAAACACACCATCAGAGGTGCAGTAAATATCATTAAATATCATCTATTTCTATGGGCGTCCACAGCAACATCAAATCACCAGAGGGTATACAAAAAACATGGCATGCCACATATTGTCCATCCTATTATGATCCTGCAATTCCCATTGACTCATCTCGTGGGCATCGAAACCACCAGCTGTTTGTTTAATATGTACAACATTGTGCAACTATGCATACACATTATGTCATAAGATCCTACTATGACAGGCAATGTTTTTTAGCTTTAGACTTGGACACAATACCAGATTACATCTATTTCAAAAATGATACAAGTTTGCCATGTCGGCGGAAACTGTCAAACCATGACTGATTGATCGGGGGAATTCCCTTCAAGAGTGAGAATTTGAGACTCATGTGGAACTGGCCGGGGAGTTCTAAGTTACAAATCTGCAATTGACTTTGCTCACCAAGAACCAGGGGAATCCACCTTGCAATATCACATTCAGGCTATCATGCCATTTGTATCGACAATGGGTAGGCATACTGATATTCTGATGCACTAATATACTGCTGTATGTGTAGAGACATGGTAACAAGATGTTTCTAGTTATATGTGCATTTTGATATCCTTATAATATATGCATTTTTTCCACAGTTTCTATCTCATATCGCCGCTATACATTGGCTTTTGCACATGCAGCCGTGGCAGTTCCTGGGACCATAACAGCTGTGGCCCAGAATTCAAACCCACAGGGCAGGCTTGACGAGGAATCCCAAATTCCAGACACCATACAGAAACACCAAAGGATCTAAGGATGGATCACGAAGGATCTATAATTTTGTAAAAGCTGATGCTAAGCTGAAAGCTGAACTTGTTTGCCACTTCCAAGTAAGATCTTGTTGCCAACACCTTAAAACTTCTTGCGGCAAAGACCTTTCAAGTTTAATCCTTCAAGGACATGATGGACTTTTGGTCAACATCTACTTGCTGCCTGTGCAATGGTTTGACAAAGCAAAATGCTTTCGCAAAAGTCACCAGCACAAGGCAAAGCCTCATGGAAAACAAATCGCTGTGTCAGTTGTGTCCAGTCACAAGACCAGTTCCCAACTGAATCTGTTGCGTAAGTTGGCTGATACTTCCTGTTACGTAGCTCGCAGAGTAGCCTGCGAGGCTGGCGATTGGGTGGAAATCCCCGAACTAAATGGAGGTTTGTTCGGGGGAAAATTGGGAAAATCACCGAACTAACATGGGTGGATTGGGTGGACGTCACCATTGAACTCATTAAACTGCCAATGGTCTGCTGCCGGGTTCAAGCGGCCGCGCCGAGAAACCGGCGGCGCGGCGGATTGTGTCTTTCCATTGGATAGGTGGCCGCAGTGGCCGGTGCTCAGGTGGATGGAGGGTGCAGATGGTCCCAGATTCCTCTGGAGATGAGCACATCTACTCACACCAAACATTCTCAAACTATCTGTAAAGATCTATAAAGCATGGGGTTGAAAACTGGGCAGCCTCTTGTGTCATGGGTTGTAGGGGTCAAGAGATTGGCTTCGTCCATTTTTTGAAAATGCTGATTTGATATGGTTTCATACTCAAAGATCCAAATCTTTGAATTATGTTGGCTTGAAAGCTCCAAATTTTGCAGCCTTTTCAACAAAAACCCATCGCACATTTCCGGAAATTCTCCAGCGTTCGGCACTGTCTTTAGGCACCGGTTTGGGCAGCATGGCGCCTCCAAAGCCAAAGCAGGTTCCAATGGTTTCAATCGCCATGCTTCCATGATATCATGAGATATCAGTCAAATGTGGGGAGCACAGCATACTGAGAAGAACCAGCACACACAGTGGAGACAACAAGATACACGCACACACACACAATATGTACATATACATATATAAAAATTATAGAACATCTAGATATATACGAACGATCAGCAACACATGAGAGGTATGATAATCGAAATTTGGCCAATTCCCATGTGTGGGGTGGAACGCCCGCGAGCCAAGGAGGGATACAAGCAACAGGGGTTACCTGTTCTAGATGTGGGTTTGACCAAAAATGGAGGATACCCAAGGTTGCCACTCAAGAATTTGCTCTCAGGATTTTCTATACCGATTTTGGGTTTTCCATACATACCATACCATATGATTTTCGAACTTCACCAACCCATCACAATACACGAATTTTCCATACAAAGACATATGGGCATGGATCAATACCTGCAAGTTTTTACTGATTTAAGGGGTAATGGATTGATATTATTACCATTATCACCGGATACCACACATTTTCCTTTATTTTCATCTCAATATCACCACACATTATTGCACAAACCCATCACAAGGAATATCCCCGAATCTTCTCAATCATTCCATACTTCTCACCATCTTAATATTCCATCATAATTGTTTTTAGAAACCCGCAAACATAGCCTAAGGCTCTCAGTACTGCAGCCAATCCATTTGTTCAGGTGGTGCCTCTGCAGGCGTACAATCGCCACATCATCAGTGAGCATCTGAAGGAGCATTGCATCGTAACCATTTGGGTGGCGTTTGTTCTCTACTTTGAGGCTTTCGGGCGGATTCCAAACAAGAAACCGATAGGACATCCACAATCCAAATGGGGAGTTTGCCTTCAACAAAAACACTTAGATGCTGTACGGTTATACATCCATCAGTAGTAATCCCAGCTGCCACTTGAAGCCATAAGTTGGAACAGGACCGGCATCCCTATTTGGAGGATATCCGTGGACACCTGAAGGCCCTCGGGGCGCTGTTCTTGGGAAACGTGGGGGTGTTTTGACAAGAAACATCATGATTTTATCCATGAAAACCACCGTTGCCAGATATAATTCAGATGTAGGAACTTTGCGAGTTCAACTCGATAAAAAAGATCTTGGTTGCTTCTGGAGATAGGGACCCTCAAGATTGACCAAGATGATTCCAATTTTCATAAAGAACATGTGCAACCCAGAAGTGGGATCATCCTAAAATGGGGGTACCCAAAAATGGATGGTTTATAAGGGAAAACCCTACTAAAATGGATGATTTGGGGGTACCCCTATTTTAGGAAACCTCCATTTGGGCTTAATGGTTGATTTCAACTTCGATGATTGATTCAAGACATATGGTTGGGAATGTAGATGAATCCACTATTATACCGTTGGGGATATGATTCAACTCATGTTTTTTTCCTCATCTCCCCATGATTTCGAGCGTCAAATCCCCAGCGGCCGAATTTCCTGCGTCAAATAGGCTCCAAGATTTTACATCGAAAATGGGATGATGACCCTGAACGCTGGATTGAAAACAACCAGTTTGGAATTTAGTTTGGGTCCATTGATCCCCCCTGTGGTTCATCATAGCCATAATGTTGAGTTATTTGGATGTTCAAAGTATCTTGGAACATGTTCCATCCCAGGAAATGGGTAGGATGGCGACCCCCCAAAAACGATGAAAAGATGAGGACCATCAATCTATCTGGGCAAGTTACAGGGACGTCGCATAAATCATTACGAAGATAAGAAAAACATGAGATGGGAATCACTATCTCACATTTCCCATTGTTAGTGATAAATGGAAAAACCTTGTTCATGGGAAGATTGTCCCAGTTTTGCAGATGGGTCAGACCCATAAATGGGAATCATGTTCGATTGTTAGAGGAATCCAGTAGATCCCCTTAAATCCCCTTAAATCCCATTAAATCCCAACATTAAATCCCAGGGAAGATCCAGTTAGAAATGGACACACCACAATGATCTTCAAACTTCTGTCCGATTCCCAGGTCGATGAGGTGAGCACCGCTCAAGGGGAACGCCTCTTCCCTCGGCTGGTGGAGCTGCTGTCGATGCTGGGGAAACCCGGGGGAAACGGGGATGACTGAGATCAAATGATGGTCAGTTGGTAAGGGGAATGGCTGGTCATATTAAGGTCAACTATCCCCAACATGTTCGTATTTCAGGTGTGCTCCTGTAGCCCAAGAGCAGTGGGGGCGCACCTCTTTTACCAAGCAAACAGGCAAATTTCAGGATGATGAATTAGTATGGTTTATCCAGATCAATGGCTTGGTGTGAAGAAATCCGACCGAAAACCATGATTTTTATGACTAAAGTATAAGTCAATGGCTTGGTTTGTACAGGGGTCAATGCGTGGTCGAAACCATGTTCTTGGACGGTTTAGATATAGGGTTGTCCTGTAGATGTTCAATGCAATTCTGGGAAGTTAGGTAAGAAAATGGAGTAGACTTCACAAATCACGGAAATTCATGCTTGTTGATGATGCCAGTAAAAAAGGGAAATCCAACCCTTGTTCTGGGTGGGCATGGTGGTAGGCTCACAACAGAAATGATGTTAATAGCAGCCAAATTCCAACAAAAGATTGGCATCGGTCAAAAGATTAGACGCCGTGTGTTTTCGCTTCATTCTTGCATGCAGTATGCTGCTGATGCTGATGACGACAAAAAGGATGACCATAGTGGCTATAACAGTGAGAACCACATTACATTTCCATGATAGTCTCAATAAACGTAGCTAAAGTATATTGGGAAATCCATTTTAAACATAGTTAAATGATGTGAATTTGATCTGCAAACCCAATGGCTCCCAAGGCCAAGCATCGCGGCTGAGAAGCTCGTCGAGGTCAGCAAATGCTGCAACCATGTCAGTTTAGCATGTATGTTTGAGATTGTATGTTATACACATAACTAATATACATGCACATAAACAATACGTATATATTACATATATATATATAAATAATATGTATATATATATATATATGCAAATGCCTGGGCTTTGCCCGGAGCGGCAGGATGACGGAAGCTGTCAGCTGATCCCAATTGAATGTAAAGTTTAACGGGGGTGGGTGGGAATTTAGATCCTTCTCCATCTTCCCAATGGAATGTAGAGTCTAGCGGAGTGGGTACTCAGATCCTTCTTCATCTTCCCACTTGCATGTAAAGTTTGATAGGGGTGGGCATTTAGATCCTTCCTTATCTTCCCATTTTAATGTTCTTCATCGTCTCATTTGAGTGGAAGTTGAAAAACAAGTTGAATGGGGATGGAACCACCCATATTGCAATGCCTGGGCTTTGCGCGTCTGTATATACATATATATATATATGTATATATACAGTATCATAATGTTCAACTTATGGGCTCTAAAACAGGCACCTTTCTCAGGTTTAATTGGTTCAATCTTCACGGCCCAACTCCCAAGTCCATTGATTCGCCAAGCCGCAGGCGTTGCACACGATTTGCGACCTCTGCTCTCACCAGGAGAGTAAGACGGTAGTGGCTGGGCTGGAAGGTATGGGGCGTATACCCCAAAGATGGAACCTTTCCTAGGTTGATTTGTCCAGGAATGGTGTAATTCATGGTATTCCATAGGACATCCTAAAATTGATAGATATAATATCCTTGGAGAACTACATGATAAAGCAGTGGATTTGGAGGTACCTAGGTGGCTGTTTTCCCGTGTCCATCAGATTGTATCGCTCAGGCAATTTCTTCAGATGTCATCGCGGCAGCAACCCATCTGCTGATGCACGACTCTGTGCCCGTGCGTTGGGAACCCCCAGATGGCAAGTATCGCGGATGATTCTGAGGTCTACCAACTTCGGCCGTCGAATTGTTGGTCATCTGTGATTCTGTATCTTCATGGACCCAGCTAATTGATCGAAGATGTCAGATTTCCCAACATCTTCTACCCTGAGTAGTGGAATTGACAGGTCATGGGTTGTACCGTTGCACCGTTGCGTTACTCGTTCATGTTTTCAACATCTTGAGCAAACTATTCTTTTCGAAATACATATCATGTTCCATCCATTCAATTTCATGAAGATCCCCAACTGGCTAAGTACTTCAGGCATCATTGAAGCCATCAAGCAGATGATGTTTCGGAAGTTAACCTCCCTACCAGAGGTCATGGATGATCCATGGATGTGATTTTCCCCTCCAGATTCCGGCCAGGGCGAGCGGCGGCACGAGTGATCAGCAGCATGCGCTTTCGCTGAAATTTTGGTCAATTTTTGCCATTTGAAGGTTTCCTAAAATGAACGTACCCCCAAATCATCCCTGTCATTAGACCATTTTAGTATTGAAACGCATGGTTTTGGGGATCTCCCATTTAAAAACCTTCCCATTAGGTCTTCATCCATCTGCAAATGTAAGGCAATGTAAGGTATGCGGCGTGCTTTGCCATCCAATGATTTGGGGTCAAATTTTCTGGCCCCAAAACAATCAAGACACATCGATGGATTTGGGATGATATTGGGCATGTTTTTTTTTTAATCCCAGACTTTCCCAGTCTTTGGTGAAACTGAGGGCCTTGCTGATTGGTGGCCGGAGTCTCTTGCCCATCGGCAGCGGACCCCTGGGAGAGAGGTGGGGCCTTGGCGCTTTGTGATCATCCAGTTCTATCAAGAGCTAAGCCAGAACTGAGTCAGAACTGAGCCAGAATATCATGATATAATCATGATATAATCATATATATATATAATCATAGAATATCATAGAATATCATAGAATATCATAGAATATCATAGAATATCATAGATTATGATAGCTCTCCAAGTAACCCCCCAGCCACATCTAGCCACCATAGATCTCATATACCCTCCTGTAGACATGGATTGCTGGAAAATCCAGCATATACAACGGACTATCCCATTGAAAGCTCCATCGAAAAGGGATTCTCATGGATTTTCCATATTTACCATCTTTAATTACCGGAGGGTAACCTTTTTTTGACCAAGCCACATCGCCAGGTTGGTGGAACAGTCAGGTCCAGCCCTTCCCAGGTGCCTCGATGAGAAAAAGCAGAAGTTGCGGCATACATGTAAGCTACCATAAGCTACCAATGACCCAGAAATGGCTGGTTTGTTTATACTGTATATTTAATGACATCAAGATTTCAACGCATGTGTAGATGAATTCCCATCATCTTTGGATATGCTTTTCTGGTCATGTTTTGGGCATCCGAAACCATCGGTTGGACAACCTGCCGAGGTTGGCAAAGCTTCTGCTGAGCTGTGACGACGTGGCCAGCCTTGGACAGTGCGATGCTAGGAGCTAGTCAGCTAGAAGTTCAGAAAGGAGGTTTGGTATCTATATCTATGGCATATGTAAAACATATTATATTGATAATAATATATATATATATATATGCACAACAACTCCATACTATACAATCTCAATCTAACTCAATATATACAACATATGTGACATATACATATATGAATATATACATGATATATTCATGTTCTGGAAATCTCTTTTTCGTATATCCCGAGTTCTGTCGCCAGTTCGACACAGCCAAGGAATTGGTGAAGCTGCATGTGGCTGAAGCCTTTCAGGCAGGGATGCTGTGATCTAAAGATGGAAGAGATGGATATGGCATGATATGGCTAGATAAAGAAGGATGGATGGGGGATGGGTTTGGGTAGATGGATGGATGGGATGAATGGGAGGGATGGGAGGGATGGATGGATAGATCCATTGAGGGCTGAAGTTGATTTTTCTCGATTGACTGGGCGAAGTTTCTATAGATCGATTTGGTCTAATTCTGTTCGGAAACAGATTGCCACCTGAATTTGGAAGCTCAGCAAGCATTGTTTTAGTCAAAAAAAGGGGAATCATGTACCGCCTTTTGTTCACATACTAAGCTGCAAGTTCAATCCGTCACTCTTTCATCAGCCATTGGACCTTTTGTTTTCCTCATACTCACCACAGCTAAGCCAAACGATTGCACAGGCCATTACCATTTTCCGCGATGGCTGCCAGCAGGTGTTGAGCCCGGGAGATTATTGATGTGCTTTCCGCGGGTTGAGGAATCACCAAACATATAGCGCAAAACGCTGGTACCCTGGTTAATACCCAAATAGCGGGTAAATGGATGTTCATCCCCAAACTATGGTACACAAGTGTTCATCCAGCCCCAGATTAGCCCTGCAGTCTTTCAAGTGTAGAGGCCTCCACAAGAGGAGAAAAGGTCTCCACACTGTTTGGGTGGTTTGGTGGCCATTTGTGATTGTATCATATCTTCATGATCGTCACCAAAAACATATGTATCAGACTTATCGATCCTGAACGCCTTGTTTTGAGACTGAAAATGACACATGTTGTGGGTCCATTGCTACTCCAATGACTTGACCCATGGTGGAGAAGTCTCCTCCAATTCCAGGGATTCTGGTACTGATTCCCATCGCTGCCAAAACTGTGATGGTCTACTGTTTGTCCATCCCATCTATTTTGGATGTAGATTTGGAGGTTGATTCTTTGATGCTTTTTTGTCCATGAAACACTCACACACACACACACACACGCATGTACATATATATATATATATATATATCAATATATAGTATACACATTGAATCCATACATTCCCCCCATAGACTGCTGACCACATGTCCAGTGCCTTCCGCCCCCCAGGTTGTTGACCAGGGGTCCGTCTTGGGCATCACGCAGTACATGTGTGGCACGCTACCGGACCGCATTTCCACGTGTCACTGGCACCTGATGGGTGCTGACTCGGCAAAATTGGAGGGTATAATGAACTAAAATGCAGATCATTCCTGGTAATTTACGGACATTTAACAAAGCTATTGGAAGCCATGGCCCATAGAAATAGATGATTTGCTCATGGAACATGTTGATTTTCTATACTTATTTCAAATTACCAGGGGGTACAGAATATAAAGGTTATATCATGGGATATACGAACAACATGACATGGGGAGGATCCGAAGAAAGGAACAACATGTTTCAGGAATCCAAACATGTCAAGTCAATCTAAAAGATACAAGGGGATATATCAACCCAATGAAGCAGTGCACATTTTCTTGCAGGATCTACCATCCACGTTGGTGGCCCCAGAACTTTGGCCCGGGAGCGGTTTCCATGGCCAACAGGGCAATCGCAAGGAATGACGGGGCCAGGTAATCCTAGCTGGAAACGGAACATCCCCATACAACTATTATTTGATATACATATATATATATATAACTATACAAATATGATTGTATATGTATATACGATGTCATCTATACTTTCTTGTGAGAATGGGGATTTACGAACGCCATCTTGTGTTTTCGCAGGGTAGCAAGTATGGTTGGTCAATTCCTCAATTCGGTGAGAAATTCATTCACACATGGATCAAATAACAAATGACCATGCTGACTAATCAGTTGTGATCTATGGGACGAGCATCATCTGTTTGGTTAGGTCGTTAGACCCTCATTTTGATGGGATTAAATATGATGAAATCGATTTTTGGTTGGGCAGTATCCTCATTCCCGATGCTGTTTCCATTGCTGTTGCTCAAATCCAATTCCTGTAAATGAAACCACTATGTTTGATGTTTTAGCATTTTTTTGGATGGTTTTAAAATTTTAGCGCCATTTTTTGCAGGTCAAAGACCAGGGACCCAATCCTCTCCCAGGCGACCCCTGGCCCTTTGCCTCCTGCGACTACTACAGACCATGGCAGCAGCTGAAAACCCGGTGGCAGCTGTGGCATTTCCCAGGTGAAACAGGTGAAGCCACCAATGAAAAACAAAATCCACCATGATGACATATGAAAACAGTTGCAACCAGTATGGATGTAACTCTGAATTCACAATTGGGACATATCTCAGGTGGATGCTTTGTGTACTTAGAGCAGACGAAACAGTTCATATACTCCCAGTCCTGAGGTGACCATGTATGCCAAAGATGGAATGCGAGACATCTTTAGCCGGGGACCCGACTGCTGGCGACCCGACTGGTGGAAATCAGTTGCAGTTTGACTTCGCAATGGTGTATGACTTTTTGGGTTTTTCAACTCTTCAGACAACATTTGATTTAACTTTCCGCTCATCACATCCCTGTTTTTTCAACACATATTTTACTTGGTCATGTCATATGCTACCCACCCCCACGGCGAGCAAATTTGCTGGAACTGCCAAGCGTGGCTTCGGCGAGGCACCGGTTTTGGCCTCATCGGAAAGGTGGTGAAATTCCTCGGGTGCCTCGCGAAATTCAAAAAGCTGTGGATGGCACTGGTGCGGATGATTGTATCTGGGAATATATACATATATGATACATATATACATGTGTATCATATATATATATATATACATAATGTATATATATACACACATAGTGTATATATGTATATATATATATGTGCATGTATATGGGGATACCAATGGGTATATCCAACGGAACATGTTGATGAGGATATTAATGAAATATTAATGGGATACCTAAACAACTTGATACGATATTTGGATGCGTGTTTGAGCATGAGAGATACACTTAAAATGGCCATTCATTAGGGAACATGATGATTACCCAATGGATGGAATGGGGTGCAGTGCCCTATTGTCAGACAAACCCGTATTTCTTTGGAAGTAAGAATCTTTCTATTTTCTGGGTACCCACCTGTGACCTATAGCCATGTATGACATCCCCTTAATGCATTATTCATGACTATCGATTTATCATATCATTACATATACAACACCTGATGTAGCAGAAATGACAAATAAGGAATTGGTTTCTACCTAGTGAAGACCAATCGCCAACAGCATGGATCAAGGCCTGACATGACCGTGGCTAGCTGAGGAATGTACCCATTGACAAGCCAATGCCAGGGCGCCAGAGTTTGAAGGGATGAGCTTTGGACATGTGGATATGTGGAAATGTTGGTTTCAAGATGTTGAAAAAAATGCAGGGTTCAAGTCCAAGTACTGTAAATTCGATATATATATATATGTATATGTATATACATATACATAGAGTCTGGCAGTGGTGTCATCATTCCACTGAAATGAATTACTGGACTTGTTTTTTTGAAGCATCCAGATATCTTTGGGCCATCATTGTGCCACCTCTCTTGGTTGATAAGCGCAGAGGAACGGTCAGGATGGACTTGGGTACTAAAGCCATGAGTTTGCTGAAATTGCTCCGGATGACAAGGGCTTCTTCAGCACTTTCAGGATTCCGCGTTGGCTCACTTATCTCTGGCACACTTGGCTCAGTTGATTTGTGTAACAGTGGATGAAATCATAACATGAAACCATTGGAAATTCCTTGTAGAGTTCCACACTGCAGCAGATGTTGTTTACCTCACGTCAGCTGCAGCGAAATGCTGGTGCATGGGGCAAATCAATGCCCTTCATTGATGATTTCCACTTGATGGACGGCTTCCAACATTTCAGTAAAAACTTGCCACCATTTTCCATCCCTAAACATCTCAAACTGGAATGACTTGTACTGTCCAAATCACGAGGGACATTTTAACTAGTTCTGTTGGGTGGTTCAGCCACCATACCCACCATGTCATGAGATAACCACAGAAATCCCACTTCGAATCCCATCGCCATGGGCGCGGGTGGATCTGTAGTGGAGGGGCAGCTGGTGGATGATGCAGGATCTGAGAATGACGAAAATGCCCCTTGGTTGACCAAATAAACAGCTAAAACTTGGAAATGCCATGGATGGGCTATTTGCAAGTACTATATAGAGGATGATGCATCTATTAATATATCAATATATCTATGATTCTAGAAGTGTATATATTGTAGATACATACTTGGGTGTATATATGTACATATACATATACATATAAAGTATACCTACAATATACTCATCCATACGTACCACCCGGTTGGGCGATTGCCGCCCAGGAACTCATGGAGTGCCAGGAGCCATGGGTCTCGGGATCCAGAAACATGTTGGAACCCACATCAAGGGTGAGGTGGCAAGGATGTCATTTCAAGTTCATGGGATGATGGGAATGTGTGAACTCTTGCATCATTACGAGGTGGAGATGTGTGTCGCTGCTGGAAGGTATTATCAATCGTTTTCCAATTCTTGGTGGTAAATACATGCACATGTTTGTTTTTCCGACGGTTATCATTGTTGATCAGTTTCTTGGTTCCATGTGCGTTCCAGATCTTGTATTGATCTACCATCATCTAAATTTCTTCAGTTTTAGATGCATTTTGACCCGTTTTACTAGTTTCACAGCCCCCTGATATCCTACCATGAAATCAGGCAGGTGCCCTCATATTTCTTACAAGGGGGATCAAAATAGTCACCTTGTCCTTCTTTTCATAGTGGCTAACCTCCCCCGGAGGGCATCCTTGATAATTCAGGATAAGAACCAGGAATTCCTCTAGGTTTTCCCTTGACCCAACCAGGTGAATTGCAATTTTTTGTGGTTAAATCACCCTTTTTGACGGTTGAATTAAATCCACGTGTTTGACGGCTGTATCCCCATATTCAATTGACTTACATCAATTATATAGTTCCTTATATTTTGATGGCTGAAAACCATAGAAATCCCAAACACATAACATATTTGATGGTCATACCCCCATATTTGAAGGTCAAATCATTTCTGGTTTCACATGGTTTCACAGTTACCCAACCACGACCTCTCCACCATTCCTGCATCGACGTGAGGATCCGCGCGGCCCAGGGGAGGGTGCGGGACATTCCCAAGCCTCGCCGAGACCCTGTCGCGACTTTCTGAAGGGTAACTGCAAGTGGTGCCGGCGCACTTCACGGTGCTGGGCACACGTCGAAATCGCTTGGATATCCACGGGTTCAGCTGGTACAGCATGATTTTTTTGCCATGAGACACTTTCACCCTTTTTTTGGGGGATTGAATCCCATCAAACACTTGAAGCAACGCGTTTGAGTCCTGGTGGCAAGGATGGGAATCTCAAAAATAACTAATTTGAGAAAGGTTAACCTCGACACGTGAGGTTTCTGGTTATTTTGCCAGGTATGGTGATCGGTGCCGATACTCCCATGAGAATACCGGCTCGGAGCCTGCGGAAAAGAGGCCATGCAAAGAGTTTCTCAAAGGACACTGCAAGCACTTTGCCTGCATCCGCACCAGTCTAGCCTCAGAATATCTTCAAACTCTTGAGTCTCTTGAGTCTCCTGAAGATGACAATGCACCAAAAATATCCCATTGACATTGACATGTCAACTTGCCCTTGTTGTTTGTCATGTGTGTTGACCCCCGTCCAGCCATTGAGGTATGGTGACCGCTGTCGCTACTCCCATGAGCCCGGCGGCAGCCCTGGTGACCGCGCTCATGTTCCCTGCCGGAACTTTGAAAAGGGCTTTTGCGCTTTTGGCGACCGATGCAGGCGCCCCCATGTCGCAAGATGTGGAGAAAAAAGAAGTTTCTCAGGTCAAACATGAAACATGGAAGATACTGCAAGAAACGCAAGTAAAGATAGAAGTTCTTTGTTTTCTTGGGGTGTAATCCTTCCAATATTCCAACATATTCCAACCACCATCTTCATTTTGGCCAATCTTTGTCCTTCCATCCGTGCCAGGTATGGTCATGACGGTGCTGGTGGTCCCTCAGCGCAGAAACGTGGGGATATCACGGAGAAATGGGGACAGTTGAACTATGAGAGGCAATTGAGTTTTCTTATTGGCCATCATGGAGAACTAGGATGTATGGTGGAGATTGAAACTAAGCCAATTTGATACCTCAAAAAGGGCAGGCTTGCAAAATACCAAGAAATACCATAAAGGATAGAAAGGAATAGCGGCTTGGTCCATGACCCAAGTTTGAACTCTAAATGACCAGCCAAACCCCAAGTGTGGTTGCCATATATTGGCCTTGTCTGAAAACACCTCGAAAACCACTTTCTTCCCCCCAAAAAAACGAGGGCATACCATTTTTTTCATTACCCCATTTACAGAGCCGCTACCATCTTTATCCCGACCCTAGGTGGGGGTCCATCAGTGATCGACATTCCGCTGAACACGGTGGCCGAAGAAGATAAGCGCGAGCAATTGAGTTACGAGGTGCGAAAAGACCGGACGTTGGGGATGGCTTTTGAGAGGTATTAACATAGCCATCGAAAATGGCTAATTTTGGATGATTTTCCCATTAAAACCTCCATTTATAGGGGATTTTCCATGGCTATGTTAAATAACCAGAGGGTATTGAAAACGATCATCGAAAAATGGTGGAGATTCTAACTAACACAGTCAGTTGGGAGTTTGATATGGACCACCCTTGAAACGATGTTTTGGATGTTGTAGGGAGGAGGGCGGTGGGTTTGAACCACTGCTTTGCTAATGAAATGCCAAATTCTGTATCGACCTTGTGAATCAATCCGCAATTCGGTTGATAAATCTGGGTTTGGTTGGCTTCCCCATTTTTGCTGGTTAACATCAGCATTTGAGTGGATGAAATCCCAATCATTTTGGTGCAAATCATGATTGGTTCCTTCTTTTTGTTTTGGTGAATCCCGAGCTTGAGTAAATTACAGAATTTGTTTACATTTAAATACAGTTAAATACATCCCATTTTTGCAGTTTCTATCCCCTCCACACAGTTGGACTCTGCTCCCAGGAAGCCGAACAGCTCTTGGACTCTGCTTTCGAACAATCCACCAAACGGTTGACCGTCATGGATTGCACTGGATGGTGATCATGGGTATCACGGTATCATATTAAGACGTGACCAACGAGTGCTATATAGTTCTATGATTATCATGATGTGGGCATCATTCTTTCAAGAAATATTGGACTGTCCGCTTGGTTTCATATGTGGCTAACACGAAAAATATTGTGGTCCTGATGGTGACTGGCAATGTGGATTGAAGCAGTAGCCAAGTTTGAGCTGTAGGTATCAAGGAGTTGCGGATTAGGATGATCCTACTTATTGAGCTGGTGAAAACGTGGATTTTTCCTACCCGGTTCAAAGGGAATGCCGGGAATGCCTGGACTGGACAGAATGGCTTCCACCTGTGCACTATCTAAAACATGCCTTTGAACAGTTTTCCCCATTGTTTCTTGCAAGATAAATGATAAAACATCGTCAGACAGGACTTTGGACCCCAAACAGGTCCTTGAGCTGCTCAAAATGTGAAACATCTCACTTCAGGATTTGGGTTTCAAAATTATGGACCCCATTTTGGGAGGATCATTCCAATCATGTTGGAAGAAATATGACATGTTGGCTAATCATTGAGAATTTTAGATTCAATTAATCCTTTTAACTTCTTGCTACCCAACATTTCATAATTGGTATTTACAAGTGAAGATGGGTAATACGGTAATGGTACGGCCAACCCCCTCGTTTTGTCCGACTCAGTTGGGGATCATGTTTGCATGAGCTGAACACGTGGTCCACTAGTAGTACTAGTTAGACTAATTATTTTCCATTTAGTGCATACTGTATATTGTCTATCATATATGGAGAATAACTAGATTGTATTATGGATAATTAGTGCACACTATTATCATCCATAAGGTCATTATCACTAAAGATACAGATGATCACTTGTAATATTTAATACTAATACTATCTTATACTATCACTATGTGCTACTATCCATACCTAGCGGATCACTTGTAGATAATTGGTAACCCATCAAGAAGACTCAGCGAGTATCTACAACTATTGCACGGGCCATAAGGACAATAGTACTCGTTATCATATTATATCATCTAACAAAGATCATTAACAATCATCATACTTTGTATAACCATATTCTCTGATGTCATACTAATTATATCTAACCACAAGTACTATTACATTATGTTATATTCATGAATAACCATGTAGTGACGGATGTTTTTAAATCACTGGTTGATCGTCATCGTTGAAGCTGCCAGGTTGGAAGCCCTGGAGCCGCAACGGACGGAGTTGACCAATGAGGTCCAAGCCATGGAACCCGAGGAGCGAAGCCAAAGGGGTCAGAAACTCTTGTAGAAATGGGGGTTTCCTAAAATGGGGGTACCCAAAAATGGATGGTTTATAATGGAAAATCCTATTAAAATGGATGATTAGGGGGTACCCCTATTTTAGGAAACCTCCAAATGGGCTAATGAAAATGATCCCTATCCGCAACAACAAAGGGATCACTTCAAAAGTGGATCCAAACCCCTAAAATGAGACACTTTTCTGATGAGAATCATCTTTTTCTGGATCATTTTAGTGGTGACACCAAAATGACACCAATTTTATTGGAAATCATCCAGGTTTCCTGAAATGGGACTTGCATTATCCAGCTGTCATGCTAGACCATGACATAGGATCCCTAACACTTGAACGCTAGCATCGTTTGGCTACGAGGGAGCCAAGTAGCTACGGGTATCCATGGTCCCAAGGGGGGAGCCAAGGAGCTCACACCACTTTCCAAACCACCCCAATGACCCCATCATATCCCTGGGAATCCCTATAAATCCTCGGTAAGCCCTACAAATCCCCATTAATTTTCATGATATCCTTATCAATCCCCATGACATCCACAGTTTTCCAAACTCCCAGGAGAGGACGAAAAGCTTGGGCACCGTTTGGCAATACGCTGGTCGCGGCGGTGGCAAGGGCCGGGGAAAAGGAGATGCTCGGTCATAGTTTTCCAACCCCTTATTGGGCAGGATCTATGTTAATGTACAGGAGGGTAATGGTCTACCATTAAATGATACATTGATCGAATTGTGATCAAATGCATGTAGGTAAAATATATAGACGCATCTATGGAATTTGAATACTATAGCAGTCCTATGTGGTGAAGTGGCAATGATAAGACCTATATTACTGCAATAGATAACACATGATGCTGATAATTATGCTAGTTGCACACATGTATGTATGTATATATGTTATGAAACTGGTGACGGAGAAAACCTACCTAGGTTCGCATGCATCTCTGCGCTCGCTGCCGCAGCAGCACAAAAGGAAATGCTTCTTCTCCTGGCAACCGACTGGAATGATACGTGACCTGCCCGGGGATACTGCTTTCACACTCCTTAAACAGTCCAAAACAAAAACCAAAAAGGAAAGCAACAAAAAAAAACCAAACAAACAGCAAACACAAACACAAACCGAAAAACCACATCACAGCCCATCGGCTGATGACTAGCAGTTTCGCCGCAGGTTCATACTTGCTTCGAGTCTCCCAAGACTCTTCAGCTTTCAAATTTGCGCTCACGGCGCTCAGTGGTGCCAGGGAAGCAATGCTCGGCTGACAGCGATGGCAAATTCATCGCTTTGAGATACAAATGAAAATCTTCGAAACGGCCGCCGCGGGATGCACCATGATCAGTGATCCATTTCAGATACTGTTTCTGATCTGACATCTTCGTCAGTTCTTCGTATGAGGCATTCAAATGAGCTACACGAGGCAAACGACAAATTGTGGTGCCCCAATCAGACAAAGAAGAAATGCCGGGTGGAAACTTGGGCTTCGGCTCACTAGGCTTCGCATTGATCACCGGGATGGGCTCCTGTTTTCCAGTCACCGTTGTTCCAGCTAAGCGATCAATGAACTCATCAGCGGAACCTGGATAGCTGATTGCGTCCCAGTCATCTGAATCTCTGAGGCGCTTGCTGCCATCGTGCATGGATCCGCAGGGCATTTCCACCAAAGGGCTCTGACGTTCAAAGCGTGCCAGAATCTCACGGGCCATCTTCGCTTCGGCTTCGGACACTGGTTTCTCATTTCCAAGAGACATTGCTGCTATAGAAATCACCAGAGATTTCGAAGAGTCAAAACTGAAAACGTCGAGCTCGAGCAGGCAAACTGTGAAAGATTGAAAAACGATTCACTTCCCTAAGTGTTCTTCGGATTCTGAGACAGATGCAGGCTGAGTATTTCTATACACTATACACAATACTTTCTTTCAGGCTTGACGGATGCTATGCAGATCTATGTACTGAGTACCCTTCTTACTCCTCACTTCGATCGACCTCACCCTACCTGATACCTGACCTCTATTCCTCTTGAATGGTTGAAACACCATTGGCTTCGGCTCGCTGGGTTGCCCTCTGCTTGCGGTGGAGTTTCTCGGCTCTTTTTCTATCCAGGACTGCTTGCTCATCAGCGAGCTGGTATTTGGCTGCACGGATGACAGATCTAAGAAGATCCATCGGCTCTGACTTGTCCTTTGTTAGGCCATCAGCAACCATATGGCCTGTTGCACACCATCTCGGTTCTAAACCTGTGCGACTGATTGACTGTCTGATTATTGCGATGTCTATTGCTGTTCTCTTATCTTCAACAGTGCCACTATTCGTGAGAGACACTAAATGGTCATAGAGAGATCGACAGTCACTCATTCCTAGAGGTTTCCTGCGAAGCAAAACAGATTCAGCATCTTCCAAAGAAAACACTCCATCAAGGGCTTCGCTGACCATCAAGGAAATCCACTCGCACACACCTGATGCTGTTGCAAAGGCCTGAGCTTCACCGCTGAGTGTTGATGAAACCACACGTGGGAGGCGATACGATTTCCAAGCAAAACAGAACACTGGGACATCTTCTCCTTTGGACATTCTGTTTGAAGTGAAAGCAACAATCCAACCTCCTTGTGTTTTCAGCTCAGTGGTATTCGCAAAAGCTGCATCGGACCAGAAACACAAAGTCAACTCATCAGGGGCGATGTACGGAACTTTGATTTGAAAGTCTGCCTGTTGGCGAGCACGTCTCACAGCTTGGTTGGCTTGGAGTAAATCAAACACTGTGGGTTTTGGAAAACACTGTTGACTGAGTGAAGTTTGAACTGAAAGGTCAGGTCTTGTTTGAGTGCTCAGCCACCCCAAAGCTCCATTTACTGCCCTGAGTGCCGAGATTTCCTTCTCGGAAGCTGGCAGCGACGGTTGCTTGGTTCGTTCTTTTGACACGGGGATTGGACGGATGTTTTCTGCATACTCCTTCTGTGAGTAGGTGATTTCAAACGTGGATGGACACTGAGTATAAACTGTTCCCAAAAATTCACCACTTCCAGTTCGCCATTTTCGAAAAGGGAAACGTTGTTTCAAATACCCAACTGCAGCTTCATAAACATCACCTTGTCCCCCAGTTATTGTATCATCTACATGAGCACCAAGCACCCCTTGTAAACTGCCATCGCCACCGTAGCAAAAGTACAGACATGCGTCAAACTTGCTCCTAGTAAAACCTGCTTTCTGTGCCACACGGTCGAACTCTTGATACCATTCATGTGGGGCATCATTTGCACCATAGATGTTCCCCAAAACTTGGACCAACGACCCTTCTGGAATTCCAGGGACACCCCCAGGAGGAAGTTCAGCATAGACAGGATTTTGAAGTGCCTTTTCACGAACATTTGCCTCCAGGAAGGCTCCTTTGATGTCCCCCAAATTCATGAGCCATTGATGTGACACCAGCAGCTGCAGAATCAAGCTACGACCAAATTGACTCAAAGTAGGTGAATGACACTTCCCTGCCAAAACCTTTTGAATCAAATCAGGATCATGATGACCTCTCAAACACCAACGTGACTTGATCTTTGAGTCGCCGTCCTCATGCTTTTCAGTGACAACAAAATGGCTTGTCATGATCCGATCAGGTCTTTGAGCGCGAATTCGTTTCGCTTGAGCCGGCAAAATTACTTTGATTGCTTCCTTCTCATCACGTAATGTTGTCCATTCAGTGACCTTAGATGCATCAACCTTCTCTTGCAGAATGGGAGGATTATTTGAATGGTGCAACTCTTTTGCCATCTTCTTTTTGAGGAAGTTCGCAATCAAAATCTCCAGCGGCTGAGACGAGCACTCTGCGAGCAAGCACACATCAGCATCATCTACTTTCGCACTCTTATTCGGTGGCTCTGCGCTTGGCTCCCGAGACTGACTTCGTTTTGTGCCATGCACTTCGGACAGAATTTCTCGAAGATCTTCCATTTGGGTTGCTGGTGGTCTCAACCAAAGGCTTTCAGGACCCTTCTGATTATGCCTAATTCTTACGGGACCATAACTACCCGTGCTACCCCCAGTTCCTCCTACTTGACTACTGGCATTGGTAGGAAAAGGCTCAGCTCTGTTGTCAGTTTCTCCATGAGATTCACTGGAGGTGACATTGGTTGAATCAGGATTCGGGTCTGAAGGACTTGACATTGTTGAGGTTGGACCTGGGACGACTATCACACCTCTTTCTTCAGGAGTCAAAGCATCGCGCACCTTTCGCACTTTAAAGTGCGATTCTCCTCTCCACGGCTGCTGTTGAATTTCTATCCGCTGTGTCAGAGGTTCCGAGAAGATCTTGTGCACTATCGGATCCAAAGAACCATCAACATATGTAGCTCTCCAATCCTCAAAATTGAAGTTTTGCACAATTGGATCACTTGGGTCAGGCATATACGCAGTCGTACGGGCTGATTTGTGAATACGGCACAACAATTCTCCTCGTTGAACCCAGTGGTCTTCCAGCAAACCGGGATCGGATTCAACTCGCTGCACAGCTCTACCTTCAGGACCACTTTGCTGAGTGAGGTCTACAAACTGACTTCCTAAAAGTTTCTTTTGCTCGGTGTTTACCAAACTGTCAATCCCCAAAAGTTCTCGACCATCAGTTTGTGCCAACATGCGCTCCTCAGTGGTGATATGACGAAGATGTTCTGGGGCAACCTTGAACAAGTTCTTGCGATGACAGATGAGAAAATTCCTTCCCAGCTTCCCCATCACAATTGCTGTTCCATACCACCTGCCTCCTACCATTCGAACCCCTTTCTCATACTTTTGAGATCTCCAGTACGCTACATAGTCTCCGGCCAAGAAATCACGTTCTGCTCTTGGTCTCGCAGCTAGAGCTGTTCTGAGGCTGATATCATCCTGAGATTGAACAAGGGCAATCCGAGCCTGAGTTCTAATTTCGTGTGCACGAGCTGCACTGGCATCATGAAGTGGAGTTGTTCCTGCCACTGGACACGGATTTTCTTGGAGCAAATCAGCTGGTACTCTGGGGTTTCTACCAAAAACGAGCTGGCATGGTGACATTCCTTTGTTGTTGAGGAGTTCATTCTTTGCATTCATTGTTTGGATGACACATTGCTCGTACTCTTCTTGATTTTGGGGTTGAACTTGATCCAACATTTTTGTCAGCACAGTCTCAAACAAATGGCCATGTTTCTCAACCTTACCTAACTGGTTGTGTGCTTCGGCAGCTGTCGTGATCACACGGGCACCATCGGTCTCCAATTGCGCAAAGACGGACTCTGCAGTGTTTGTCCGTGCCGGATCGACCAAAACTTCGACCGGAACGCCGGCCCAATGCTGCCATCCTTTGAGATATAACTCCTTCAGCAGTTCTGCTCTCTCTTTCTCAAAGAAGGGAATCATGACCTGATAGCTTGAGGCAAAATCGACAATGTTGAGACACTTGACCCTTTGATTTTGACGCCAACCTGGAAGTGATTTCACATCCCAACCAATCCTAGCATTAAAGTCTTGAAAATGATTTGGAGCAGCAGGAAGGGCTGGTGTCGGTCTGACACGCTGCTGGCAAATGTCGCAGCTAGCTTCGATCTGGTCAGCTAATTTCATGGCTTGTTCCGATGCTCCTGCATTCTTCAAAATGCGTTTCAAACTACGAGTGGACGGGTGACCTAAGTTCGCATGAAGGCGTTTCAAACTACTTTTCACTTTGGCCACATGGTCTTCTGCTGGAGACTCGTCAGCGGGCATGGCAACATCGGAAACTGCCGCACAACACTCAGCTACACTCAGATCAGTCTGCACATTCGGTTCCTGCAGGCATGTGAAATGACAAAGTTGCATTTCCGGTCGTACACAACTATACCATGTTTGAACAAAACCATCAGTATATCTTGCAGTTTTGGTACTCAAATTTTCACCATCATGACATTTACCTTCAATAACCTTGTGACTCTCGTGTCCTGGACATGTCAAGGCCAAGGATTCCATGTCTTGATGCGAAACTGCAAGGCCGGTCATCTTCTTGATTGGCTGGCTGGTGTCGGGATCCACCAATCCATAGGCACACATGTGAGCTTTGCATTTTCTCAGCAAACCTTGATCCAACAACTTGGCAATTGAGGGATGTTTCCACATATCACTGGTCCATGGGTGCTCGATCAACACTCGGCCACCACGGTGGAGCTGCTTTCGCACTTGCTGGGCTACGAAGTCCGCTTGCTTTTCCGCCACCTTCTTGTTGTGGAGTTGTTCAACCATGCTGAGTTTGTGCTGATTGAGTCGATACCAACCTCCCCAGTGCTTGCACTCGGGACAACAGACTAGCAATTCCGGCATTTCATCGTTCAACATCTCATCCACCTGTTTCTGCACTTTGGGTGATAGCAAATCCCACCCCTGCTGAATATCAAAGGACAGACCCTTTTGACCCTCGGCTTCAGCAACTTTGGCAAAACGAGGCGGTGAGAACAACTCGGCCACCGTACATTTTCCTTGTGACTTCATCCATGCTTGTTGATTTGCCAGAAGAGTTCTTTTCTGCTTGCGGGACAGAGTGTGTTGCTTGTCTTCCTGTGATTTCACATCGGCTACCATCGCTTCAGCTTCAACATTCAGAACATCGATGACATACTGACCTGCGGAGTTGACCTGGAGTTTTCGAGGAGGACCTCCTCCCAGTGACATCGTCTCAGACGAAAAATCCAAGACAGCATTCAGACTCTTCATCGTGTTCCTACTGAGGAGCAACGGAGCTGATCCTTTGATCACGGCAGCATCAATTCGACCCTTTTGGCCATTGATGGAAACTGGCATGGATACTACTCGCTCGGAGACCTCTTCATGGCCATTGCCAAAACGAAACAGATTACATTCCTTACGATCCGTTGGCTCGGGCATGCACTTCTCATGATACAGCCTCATAAACGAATTGAGAGTTTCTTGTCCTATGAGGGTCCTACTGCATCCGGAATCAACTATGCCAAAACCCGGAGAAGAGACAAGCATCACCTCATCATGGGATTGGGGACCATCTTCAACCATGGCGGCACCTGATGCAGACTGACTGCCCTCCGATTTGGCAGGCCGGCTGGAGCGATTCGGACAATCCTTACTCCAATGACCTACCTGGTGACATTTGAAACACTTCGTTTTGCTCTTGAGACTACGGATGTCTTGCTGGAACTGTTTCTTCACAGTACCAACCTGGGAAAAACGACGGGCTTTCTGCAGCTTAGAAATCTCACTACGCTTCTCACGCCATGTTGCAGCAAGAATTTCGGCTGTCTCCAACTCGTCAAAAACCTCGTTGGACTGAGTCTCACGATCGCTCACACCATGATCGGCCAGAAATGCTTCCAGATCATCAAAAACGACAGCATCTGGTCCCTCCACAGGACTGCAGTCCTCCTCCGGCACTTCCAGTTCATCCTGTGCCAAGAAGGCTGTGACTGGTTTGGGTTTGGAGTACTTTGCTGTGGCTTTGAAGTCAGGAAAGCAACTTCTCATCGCCGCCACCACGGTCTCGATCTTAAAGTCTCCTTGGGTCTTTGCCGTTACTATGGCTCTTTGATCCTCTGACAGACTACTGGCATTCAAGCATATCCATCCACGAGCTTCGGACGGAAAATCCACCTCCACTTTCCGCTTGCACTTTGCAAAGGCTTCTTGGACTTTGGATGTCCAAGTGGCGATGGTTTCGCCTTCAGCTTGGGAGAGGGTGAAGATCTCCTTCAAGCACTCAGCCAGCCAGTCATGCTTGAGCTTGTCAGGGAACCTCTCATCTAGGGCTTTCCACAGATGTTTGTCCCCATTCTCCTCCTTCAATTGGTCTAGCGACAAATGCTCGACCGTCTCAAGGGCAGTGCCATCAAGCAGGCAAAACACAAAAGGGCCTCGCTGCTGAGGTTGCAAATCCTTTTGGGATGCCATACGTGCTTCCACCCAGAGTCGCCATCGGCGATATTCTAAAGGATCCAGAGCATCACCACTGAACCGTTTCGAATTGCCGAACTCCTTGTCATTGCTAGCCATGGGATACTGCTTTCTACCAACTCTCTTCCTAGAGATGACAAAACTACCTGGATGCCCCCGTTGTGGGGGCTCCGCTCTCTGCGCTCGCTGCCGCAGCAGCACAAAAGGAAATGCTTCTTCTCCTGGCAACCGACTGGAATGATACGTGACCTGCCCGGGGATACTGCTTTCACATATGTATATATATATATATATTATATGTACGCACAAACCGGACGTTTGCCCGGAGCCTACGCCTGTCGCACAAAATGACTCTTTTTCAAAGGACCCCGACGAAGTCTGCAAAGGGTTGTTGCCGAAACTTACTGGGACACCAGAAACATGGCGTTGTACGTAGTAAATCCAATATTTTAACTTTGTACATATTGGTTTAGGGGATGGCAGATTTAGACCCTTTATGTATATTGTTTTACAACGTAAATCTATTACCATACTCGTCTACATATTGTTTGAATGGGGGGGCAGATTCTTGTTATATTGTTTGTTACCTGTGTTGAAGTTTATGAAAGAGATGTGAAAATTGTGGTATAATTGATAGATTGCGTCATGTTGGGCGACCGTTAGTTTCTGCGGGTATAATATGTAGATAACAAGAATATGTGAAAACAACAATAATATATATATATATATATACCCATGTGTGTTGAAGAATACGGACAGGTAGAAATCAACCGACAGATTTTCAACAGTGAAAAAAAAACATTTAGAAGTGGCCCTGATTCTGCCCAACGAAGGTCCCTTTGTGTCACCTTGCACCAAGGATCATCGATGGCATGAGTTCAGCTCAACGGACAGTGCACAAGTGGAGGAGGCCATCAAAAAGTGACGAAACCAAACACCGGAAAAGTCGTGGAGCACAGAAGAAACGGGATATCAATCAATGATGAATATCGACTACTGTCAACATCATGCTCAATGTCAATATAATAGTTGATGTCAATATAACTGTTAATGTCAATTATCTATCCACCAAGAAGATATTGAGAAACAAAGATTTCGATCATCCACCGACCAAAAGATGGGCCCAATTCCGTGCACCTCAAGCGGATTTTCATGTCTACTTGTATCCAAAAGCACCTTGGCGAGTCTACCCTAGCTTACTCGTATCGTAGCTTTCTGAATCATCACATGTTTGTAAAAAGGAACATACAAATTGATACAAATTGATTGATTGCTATCCCGAAACTAAGCAAAAGAAATACGGCCCTGGTATGACTCCAGGCCTATCAACGCTGGGAAGCCGGGGGCAAATCCAAAGAGCCGGAGCAGTGTCGTGCTGAAATCCACCTGGAAGGCTCGCGATTCCATCGGTCGCCATGGGATTCTGAGTGACTTAGTGACTTGTTTCAGTGGATACCCTCTGGTAAACTAACATAGCTATGGAAAATCACCATTGTTCATGGGAAAATCCACTATAAATCACCATTTTCACTAGCTATGTTAGTTCACCAGTGGATAATACCCATAGAAAGGCGATTTCAAGATTTTTGTTAAAATGATTTTACCACTGAATTTCAACGAAAAATGGAGGATCAAAACATGGACATTTCGGAGCTGAGATCTCCAGCACAGTCCACCCAATGATATGCCCCAAAAACATCTTCCAGATATGGATATATGTCTGAAATTGGGTATACCCATAAAATTGCCATTTAATGGTGAACGTGATGATAAACCATCAATTTGTTGGGGGTGGTCCATTTTCAAACCAATACAGAAACGACCAATTTTCAACTTCTCAGCAGCCTAAAAAAGACCAGCTGCATTTTACCGAGCTTTGGCGAATTTTCGGAGATTTTCAGCAACACATTTTTGAGTGTCAACGACTTGGCTAAAATCTGGGTGTGTCCGAAAATGTTGGGCTTAAACCCCAAACTCATCATAAATCACCATGTTCATCCATTTTCCCCATTCAAGCTGCCATAATTTACATGTGAATCCTCCGTTTTCGGACAAGACCACGGTGCATTCAACCGGGGCGAGTGGGATGTCCAGGTGGCATGGATATATCTGTGGACTTCCATCTGGGCACCCAGATGACGGTTGGTCCGGAAGCCTGGTCATGGAAGAGGGGGCAGACTGAGGTTGAAGATGTTATTTTAATGTGGGTAAAACAATGCCATAAACCACCCATTTGGGAATGGTTTATACCACCCATTTATATGGTGATTTGGGGGATGGTTTATGATTTTTTTTACCAACATTAGCATATTTTAGCTAAATACATTTTTTTTCCCTTGTTATCTCCTATGTTTAAAAACACCCAAATAGCCCATGTTCGTTATATCCCCAAAATATATCCCCACAATATCCCCATTTCACTTGGTTTTTGACCCCCATCGACTGGTTACTGCTGTCCATTTCCAGGCAAAAAAGCTCGGCGACGAGTGCAGCGGAAGGAACTCCCATCGAAGGCGGGAGCACAAATGTCAAGGGCTCACCAGCTGGTGGAGGATGCGATCTTGACATGTTGCTTTGCTTGCGTGGTTATATACACATGGGGGTTTCTTAAAATGGGGGATCCCCAAGTCACCATGGGTTTCCATACTAAAATGGTCTGATTTTGGATGATTTGGGGGTATCCCCATTTTAGGAAACCTCCACATTCGTACTACAATTTGCAGTATGCATTGCGCAAATACACATAGCATGAGAGCGAAACAAAACATAGATGGTGCAAGAGTGCAACATACATACCATTCGATGCGATGTACACAAAAAAAAGCAAGTAGCATATGACCCCAGGACCTTCCACATCAGCTGCATCAGACTGTTTGGACAAGAAATAGCCTTTGGTAAACACATTAATCAATGAGAAATCACCCGATTCAGTTGGATGTTTTCCCATTTAATGGCCATTGACCCGGGATTTCCCATTGACATCTGCTAGCCATCCATTTATGGATGATTTTCATGCCAGTTGTCGTATCCGACAAGGCACAGCAGAGTTGCCAGCCTTTCTTCGATGAGGTTGGAAGCTGGGGGGGACATAAAAGCACCAGGATGATCCAGGATGGCTCAGTCCTAGGAGTTTGCGAGCTGTGTCTCACTGGCCGGTCTCAAGTATGGCGCCTTCGAGACCAATGGGATGATCGCTCCAACCAATGGTGATTATAGCTTCGAGATGGGTTGAAACTCCGATGAATAGGGCCAGTTTACAAGCTATGCAGCCTTGAACCAGCGCCAGGGACTGTGATTTCGATGTACATAAATGGTTCCACATCTTTTCTTGGTTGGGTAAACCCACCTTTGTATTGCTTCAGTGGTCCCATCCCATCAAAATTCGGTGAAATTTGCAACAGCTGATTTAGCTTTGTCCCGAAAAAATGGGAGGTATCTCCCCCAAATCCATTGATAAATCATCATTTTCCCATATTTTCGCCATAAACAATTGGAATTTCCAGCAGATTTTCCCCTATGAACAACTGGTAACTCAGGTCCTGAGCATCGTGGGTGACGTCTCGGGCCGTTTGGAGAAAGTCTCGGGTCAGATCGCTGGCATGGGCATCGAGGAGCTGAACCAATGGGGGTGTCTGCTGGAAAAAAATCCTCTGGAAAAAGCTGATTTTAATCAGAAAAACTGGGATTTAAATGGATTTGAGATTCTTTGAACCACAGAAGATGAACTGTGACCTACAAAAAACAAGGAGCAAAAAACTTGGATTCTGCCGCCTTTTGTTGTTTTCCTGTCATTGGATTTCATGAAGAGGTATGAGTCAAATCTGAAGATCCACCAACAGGTAGATGTGGTCAAGTCTTCCTGTCAAACCAGCACCGAATTTCGGCTGCATCGTTTTGATCAACCCATGCATATCTATCTGGGTGGTGGTTTCACAAGTTTTCTAAGTTGTCCATCCAACAACAATGGGATGATGATCTTCGGGTGGTTTGGCTCAAGCTGATCTTGCTTGAAATTGAAATCATCAATCCCAGCCCCGTTTTTTGGACATTTGCTTTGGTCCTACATGAGAGCTGCATATCTAGCGCTGTATTTTGCGTTGCCAATTTATATCAGTATTGGTTGGCGCGACAGAACTAACGGATGTTTGAAGGACATTCGTCAAAATGATGGGACCGTATTGCTTCAAACCAACCACATCCACCCTGCGAACACTGCTGTAATTTCTTCATCTTCTTCGAACCCTGCGCTTGCACAATTTCAGATGGAGGATGCGGAGGTTGCGGAAGATATGGAGGGCGAACCTTGTGGGTTGAACTTTTTTCATGCACCACAATGAAAGACCAGGCATCAACAAGTGGGTCCCCTACTTTCCAATCTACGAAGAGCATTTTGGACGACTTTGCCGAGGGTCTGACAAGCTCAATGGCCGAGGTTGGGATCCAGTCGGGGGGCAGTATGCTGATGTGGAACCATGCCTTTGGCCAAAAAGTGGAGGTGCTTGTGGGCATGGACATCAACAACACCAAACCCTGGGAACAACCTTGGAGCAATATGGAGCAATATCAGAGGGGGAGATTGGCGATCAAGATGATGAAGGAGACGCGAACTTCTGGAAGAACATCAAGACGAAGTATCTGGAAGGTTTCGACATTCTTCTGGACGATGGTTACCAGTCTCTGGAAGAATGTTGAAATCTTCCGGAGTCAGCCCATTGTTGAAGTGGATCTTGGAAGGACACAAAACCTGAGCTGCTGAGATGAACGGATTGTACTATCCTGATGGAAAAGTGGGTGCCCCAGATGAGGTCAGCATGCCCGGGAGTCCCGCCTCTCCAGGCTTCCTTATATCTTGGCCATGACCAAGCGAAAAACTCCCCTGAAAGTCTCGGTCATGCAACAACATGGCACTCAATGGATTCCACTGGGCGCAGCTTGCAATTCCATAAAGGTCGCGCACGAATGACCAGCTGGTCATGCTGGTGTTTCGATTTTACCAGACGTAGAGCCCATCCTGAAGCCTTTGTAGCGGATTTGGCGAGCACAAACTTGTTGCTGGCTGTACAAGACCAAGGAGAGCAATGCGAATCCCAAAATAGAGTTTCAGAAAACAAAGATAATGTCAACCCGGGATGATTAATTGATTATGGGGATACCTTCCAAATAGTGATAATATGATACTTAATTGTAAACAGCCTAGGGGTTGATTAATCCAAGGTCGACATTACCCATTTTGTGAGTGGCTTCTGCTGCCAGGAAGCACAGCAGAAGGAGCTGGAGAGCAAATCTGCCAAGTGCGTCGAGGTTCGCGAAGGATTTGCCGAGACATGGGGTGGAAATAGGTGGAATATCAAGGCAGATGTTCACAGCTTTGGGATGAGTCTACAGTCGCTCGTTGACTACTGTTCTGCCTTTGGGATGGACTGATTGGTACCATACTGTATATACTTATGTATATATATATATGTTATCTAATATTATATATACTTTTATACATGTATACATACATCATCAAGTAAAGAAATAAGTAAACAGATCATAAATGTTGCTTGCTTCTGTACACTCGCTTCACTCTGGATAAATTTTATCGACCTCAACTCTCGTCCATGATTTTTCTTGTCGAGCTTTGGGGCAGTGAACAAGCAGAGAATATCACTTGCGTCCCAATTATCCCATTTCACCCCTCATTTCCTTTTGCTTTAACCCCCACCTTTCACATTTTCTATCACATCCTCTAGGCCTTGCGGCCAGCCGTGACCACTTTCTTAGAGCTGTCCTTGTTCTGTGGAGCGACCCTTGGTGTCGCGGAGGAGGGCAACTGCGGAACTGGGAAAATCATGGGGATTGAAGCCTTGAAGCCACACAACATGGGATTTGAAGCAGAACCATGGGAATCTACACATCAAGGCAATAGGTAATGGTCAGCCAAAAGACATCCCCAATCGTGAATTTTGCTTGGCGGACATCCTAATTTTTAGAGCTGCACACATGATTCGTGGGATGTAGTTCCAGTCCAAAGATTGGCTGCGGTAGTCGCAAGCAAATTGTCAGTTTGAAAGAGAAGAACTCCTGGAAGTTTCAAGGTTTTCAACTTGATGCTTCACCCCAGTCAGTAATTGGCTTATAACCCCAGTTGTAGCTGCACTTACTAAGCCATTTGTACCTGGTGTTAGTACCTACTTACTAACGGGTGTGAGCCACTCCGTTCACCTAGGAATGCTTCCATGGAAAAACTGGAGGTCCGCGTTCTCGATATCACAGGGACGGGTTTCAGCTGGGAAGAACCATGTTCAACTGAGGTCAGGAAGTGATGTAGAAACGGGGCTTAAACCCTGAAGGAATCATCCTATACAGATAGATGATAGATTCTACCTCACTTACACTCAATCATGATTGATTTTTTCCAGTATAGATGGAAATGGAGTTCCCCGCCTTCTTTTTTGAGTGATTTATCATTTATCTGTCAAGAACAGTCAAGAACTGCCGTTTTTTGCTAGGCGGTTCTGGGCGAAAAGCCTTCGGCCACCCTGGGCGTTGCGGCTGGCGGACGAGATCTACGGATGCAGACCGTGTTGAAAGCGGTGAAGGAGGCCGGCTGGCTGCTGAGTGAGACAATGGTTGGCAGTTGGAATAGCAAGTGGTTAGTTTATGACCACATTTTCAATATAGAACTGAGGATGGATCAACGCCGATGAAATAGCATATTTTAGATGGATGATCTTCCAGCTATATCAGCTATTTGGGTGTGAACAGCAGGGTTTTGGTCATGTTTTGGCTCATACCCCAATGGGTCAACCTCAGCAACCTCCATGTTCAACATCTATTTCTGGGTCCCAATAATAGTGTTAAGCAACAAATGATGGGGATATGATTCGTAAATGGTGTTTGGTCAATGGTTAGATCATAGTTTATACCGAATGGATCCGAATGGCTTAATGAATTTAATGAGGAAGGTTTTGGGCATTTTGGGCACTGCTTCTCTGGTTCAGCAGATGTGTTTTTGGGTCGACTTGAAGAATCAGCCGATGAACTGTTGGAGCCAGCAAAGGCAAGATCTGACACTAGTAACAGGGCGAACATACACTTGATCCGCGACACATTCCCGCTACAATTTCGAGTTTGAATCCTTATTGTGAGTATAATATACTATAATAGTTGTGGAACAGTGCCGTCGTGGAGGCTTTCCAGATCCGTGCCTATGGCAAAGCTTCTGCTGGTGGTCGGAGTCCGTGGCATCAGATCAGGCTTGGGGGAACTACAGCCAACTACCACTGATACTGACTGGTGGTTTCGGATGTTCTACCCTTTGGTAATCAGCTCCATGGCTTGGTGGAAAATCACCCATTTAGTTCGATGATGTTCCCAGCTAGAAATGTACATTTCGTGGATTTCCCAGCTAGCCATGTTTGATTACTGGAGGGTATTTGGTGTTTTTGAAAGTATATTTAGGATGATTGGTTGAGATGACTCAAAATCTTGGGATGGTTTTTAAGAAAAGCAAGCAGGATATCAGATCCACTTGAATCGGCCCATAGAAACATCTGATGACATATCTGATAATATGACACTGCCAGCACGTTCGGTTGTCGATCTTTGTCATCTAGAATCTAGATCCATCCATGGATCCTTGCCCCGGTTTGCCCTTGCTTTGGCAGCTGCCTTGCCACCGGGCTTTGCAGCCGTGTCACTCGTGAGGCTGCTGGTCCAGGCCACTCGTGGTCACTCGGGAAAGAAATTCTACGATTTGATCATGATCAAAGTGCGATTGGCGATGGTCAAGTTCCGATCAGTGCAGCCCCCAGAGCCAGAAATCATAGAAATCATAGAAATCATACCTCTTCCAAGGTGTTAGCTCCTCTGAAACCGTGCAGTTCGCACTGAAGTTCGCACTGTTCATGGTCTGAAACAATTTTTCTTGGATGGAATGGCTCAAGATCCTCGACCCGCCCTTTGGGATAGCTCAATACATCTACAGTAAATACTATGAGCATGCCCAATTTTGTGGCCCCTTTGGTACCTCCTCACCTGTCAAGCGATGATCTCACAAAGTGAGGAAAGTTTGGAGATCAAGCGACGGCACGCCTTCATGTTGGCCGGTACCTTACTCAATGAGTACAGCCACTTGGACCCAGGATTTGAGTGGGAAAACTGCCAGAAAACAGGGAGATTGAAGCAAGAAACAGGGGAAGTTAGGCGACAAAATGGGAATCGGTTTGGGACTTGGAAGATTCTGGAAGAGCTGAAAGGTTATCAGTTTGTATCTTGCAACATCACCAGCCATTGGATGGTCTGTTGGGCTACTTCGAAGCTGTTGGGAAAGCCACAAATCAAATCAACTTCGTCAATTGGGGACCTCAATCCCAGCCGTGGCCAGAGACCATAGCCCAGTTCCAAATCTGATGTTTGCCCCAGTTGTACATGGGTTTGTTTGGGAATATGGTACCCTGGGGGGCTAGATGGGTTGTTAACCACTTCACCCTCGTAAATGGGATAAACTCTCAATATCCACATGATATATGTATATATATATATTTGTTTATAATATAGAATTATATATATATACATGATATATGTACTATACACATGTGGAGTACCACTTGCTGGCACCACTGACCCGCCTCCCCACTTGCAATCGGAATAGACTCCCAGTTTGGGCTATATCAAAACCCAGTGATCAATGGGAGAAATTGCCGTATCCAAGTTCATCAACCACAGTCAAAGCAATCTCATAACCTGAAAATTATGCAAAGGAACCTATGTGGGACCCCAAGTCATGAGTAGATCCGGTAGACTCAACCAAGGTTTCGTTCGACGGTATCGTTCGGCGGACAATCGAATCCCAAATAGAGCAGTGATATCAAACAGATACGCAATGATACCCACCATTAAAAGAACATCGATCCCATAGATATTCCGATGGAAATAGATGTTTCATATTGATATGCAATGACATAGCCCAATAGACATATCTATTCAATAGAAATAGACCCATTGTATGGTCCCAAATACAGTATGTGGCACTCTGCCAGCAAAAAACATGGTTTCTGGGGGGTTGTTCAACATGAACGGGTGATGGGATGAATGTTTATCTTTATAAACAAAAAGAATAGTGATGTGTATGTATATACTCCATTAGATATTTCACCAATGACCCAATAGATACTAGTAGAGTATAGTAATAGAATACAGATGCATGGATCTATTCCCCCTCAACAAGGATGATTCCAATCTTTCAAGTATCCAATGGAACCATTTACATCCAATGAACCAATGATCAATTTACTGGGGTAAGTTCCAAAACATCAAATCATTATTGGTTCGCAGATGAACATATTCATGGTTCCACTGGGAAAATCATCCATGATGATTACCCTCTGGTAATCATGGCAATGGAAGATCCACCATTTATAGAGGGCAATTAATGATTGTCCCAGCGAACGAAGCTTCGTGGCTTCTGAAGATTTCCCAGCCACACACCAGGCGACGAGGACTTCCAGCGGCGCTTCCGCGGCGAGCTCTCCAAACTCTTTGAGGTGCCGGGTGGCAGCCACTTTGGGTCACGAAACATGGTGATTTCAAGGCTTTGAGATACGAATCTGGTGGAATTTCATAGTGAAAATTTGTGGAAATGATGACTGACTTGTGGTTTTTGTTTCAAAATGGTCTTTGTCCACCAATTCATGACAACTTGAATGGGGAACATGATTAACCATCAAATTTAGAGGTGCCTTGTTTTGAGACAAACATATTGATGATTGATGCTCCTATTGAAAATAGGGATAAGCAGAAATGCCGAAGTTGATGGTGAACCGACCGGATTTTGAGACACCAAGATGGGGAGGTCACTGACAGCCAAGAACATGGGGATAGGAACTGCCACAGATCACCTTGTGAAGTGAGTTCAGTGAGCAAAATGGGAAGAATGTCAAGCCCGACAACAAACCATCCCCAATATAGCCATAAATGGGTTGTATAAACGGTTTATTTTTGGGTCTATCACATTAAGAGGTGCCAACAACTGCAACATCAACTTTCACTGGGCTGGACTAAAGGGAAATTTCGCTCATAACTTAGAAGGCTTGCAAAAGTCATCGACCAGCGACTAGCTGGGACAATACTCCAAGTAGGGATTGATCCCATGTAATTTCACCTCAACAGGTAAGTCATCTACAAATGGATGATATCTTCCAGTACTGAGTACTGTGATCCTTATTTTGAGCAATCCATCATTTTTGCTGATTTCTTTCAACAATCAGCCCCCCTCATCGGGAGCGTCGTTTCACCACCAAGGCTACCTTACTTGGTCTTCTCTTATACAAAGCTAGCAGTTGTCATTAGGCATGGGGGTTCAAAACGAATGAATAGGTGGGTTCTGTTGGAAATCATGTCCCCCCTTTCTACGGTTCACAATGTTGAAAGAAGAACTGCTGCAAATGTGGGGTAGATCAACCATCATCGGGTCAATCATTTAGCAATGACTCCTCCCCCCGAGCCAGCTTTAGACGTGGCTCACCGCCCCAGTTTGTTGTTGGTATGAATCTCCTATTCTAGTTGGCTACCTTCCAACATGATTCGACAAGGAGTTAGGTAAATGTTCCCGTTTTGGGGATTCTTACTTAAGCACCCCCTTAGTATGCCTACGTTGGATATCCTTGTCAGAGCAGCTGAGTACAGGATGGCATCACCCAAGCGATGCAAAATCAGATGAGCTTCGCCACGGTGAAAGCCATCCTTTTTGCTGCCAAAGCGATGCCTCTTGGCGGATGGGCTTCGTGATAGGCTTGCCCTCAATACGATCAATGAGGAAAAATCCCGAAAAATCATGAACATTCATGAAATGATTTGAACATCATTGATTTTCATTGATGTTACATATTGATCTTAGTTTACTCAGGGTATGACTACCTTTTCACAGGGTGAACATCGTAACCAATTGCCAAGGCGTATCGGAAACTTTGGAAAGCAGGCTGGGTCCATTGCTGACCAGCTGCGATTTTCTCAGCGTGAAAATGACAGATCATGGCACTGCATTTTTGTGTTTTTTTTTGATCCGGGAGACTTGTTCCCGCTCTTGGCCACGCTTTTCGACTTGATATCCTTGGATCACATTCTTCTAGATTCAACTTTCAGCCATAACCCAGCAGCCCAGCTGCAGCCAGGTGAGCGAATGGTTGAAGATGCGGCTGAACAGCGCACTGTCTTCCAACCAGCCATTGGAAACCACAGTGGAACTGGTCCAACAAGCCAAGGCGCCGGTTTCATCGCTGGCGATGAACAAAAGAAAACCCATGTTTGATGGTGAAACACCAGGAAGATCATGGAAGATCCATGAAGATTCCATTTTTTCTTGAGTGGGAAATGCCTCAAAATGACAAAAACAGGAAGATGCACATCTTTAGTGGGAAATACGAGATCGGAGGAGGATCTTCTACTTGTATAGGGGATATTATATCTATTGTCATGTAAGACAATATTGGACTACCAGGGAATAACCCTCCTTGGGCGGTGATATTTTTCCACTGGTGGGCGACATTGCCAGATATCTTGATTGAATCATGAGTTTCCATTGCACAATGCCCAAATTTTGTTGGTTTTGTGCTGATCACCATTTTTGTTATATCCCAAAGCTTGACTGATTGTCCCAATCATCAAATTTTGATCCCGTGATTGTCAACTATTGGATAATTGATTATCCCATTTATCAAATTCATTTCACTTATTATATAATAGTTATTCAATGTTACTCATAACATTGTAGATTATTTTGACATCCCATTATTACTATACAACATATTCCATTTTTGTCGGATTTTGCTCGTCATATGCCGATCCATCGGATCGCCAGGACTTCCCAGATGTGGATGGTGGGAAGATCGTGAGGTCCGTTCAACCGGCACTGATACGCAAGTGCCAGACGGCCATCTTGTGCCTAGGCAGCAGCAGCGAAAGATGGGGCGATGAGGAGTTTCCACGACATTTTATATAGCCGAAATCTGTAGTGTGTAGTAGCTTGCTAGGGTTCCACTGTCTGTTTCTTGCACAGTTGTACAGTAGTTTCACCTTGTTTTTGGCTCAAGGCTCAAGGTTTGGCTCGTAGTTAGCACAGCGTAGACTAGCCTGACCGTAGCCGTTGCCCGCGACCGCGCGCAAAAGTGGTCACAACAGCTGTTCCTGGGTGTGCTTGGGGACAACCACAATTGGGGGCTGTTCTGGGAACTCTCTAACTGACTTGAGAGGCCCGGTCGCGGTCTGCGAGCGTTTCGCTTGCAGACGCGGCGGTGCTGTTGAGAACCGCGGGCGGGGCCTGTGGTTCACGGCCCTGCCGCGGCATGAGTGCCGAAGTGTCAGGTGAAGCGGAAGGAGTCACGCTGATTGAAGCAATCGAAGCTGGACGCATAGCAACACCAGGTGAGCTGAGTTTCCCTCAATGGCAGGCCTGGCGAAGGGGCCCAGGCATGCGGCCTACAATAAGGAGAGATGGCCGTGGGATCGCTACGAGGGACGAGGTGGATCTGTGGCGCCGGGTGATGGAGCACCTTTATGGTGCTGGTCGAGCAGGAGAGCTGGAGGAGGACGAAGAGGAGCCGGATGGTAGGGAAGTCGCCTTGCGAGAGCCTGCTTCTGGTGCAGCGTCTGTTGCGGCATCTGAAAGCGAGCGCCGGGATGAAGGACGTGGCTCGCCGTCTTCAGCTGGCAGTGCGGGAGCTGCTAGTGTCCGCAGCCTCCAAGCAAAGCTCAAGGCCCTGTATGATCCCAGCACCGAGGAGCTAGGCACGTACCTGATGCGGATGGGCAGGACAATTGATGCCCTGACGACTCTGGATGCGGCGGCGCCTCCTGGTCAGCTGGCACAATGCACCAGGAAGGCCGAGCTAATGATCGAGCTCTATGCGGANGACAATTGATGCCCTGACGACTCTGGATGCGGCGGCGCCTCCTGGTCAGCTGGCACAATGCACCAGGAAGGCCGAGCTAATGATCGAGCTCTATGCGGAACATGGAGGTCTCGATAAGGCGAAGGCCGTCCGTTTCCTCAGGGACAAGTTCCTGGCTTATGCTCAAGATGACTCCATTGGCCCTGAAGAAAAGGACCAGAGTATCCTGGCCATTGGAGAACTAATAGAGCAGCTAGGAGGCAAGCCTAGCGCCAGTCCAGTGAAGCTGTTCAGTACGCCGTCTGACGGGAAGGAAGAGCCATCAGGGTCTCGCGGTCCTCTTGGACGCGGTCCTCCTGCCGCCCGGCCGGTTCCGGCCGAAGGCATAACAGAGGCGGATCGCTTGCGGGCCAAGTTGGCCGCGGCGGAGTTGGAACTGGAGGGGTTGCGACAGGAGAAGGCTGAATCTGAAGCTGGGTCTTCTAACAGCCCGGGTCATGGGTTGGTGGCCGCCTTGGAGGAGCAAACCAAGGTTCTCCGC
>BGPT01000550.1:80846-101062 GCA_003297045.1 Symbiodinium sp. clade C Y103 | reverse complement strand
GCGGACACCAGTGTGGCTGTCGCGGCTGGGGATCCCAGAAAGGAGAAGATTTGCTGGGATTTCCGGGATCATGGGACGTGCAGGAAGGGCCGAGATTGTCCGTTCTCTCACGACAAGGAGCTTCGCAAGAAGGAGCTGGAGAAGAAGGGATCGGGAAAAGGGAGCGATGGGTCGTATCCTGCAAGGAATGCGGGGCCCCGCTCGGAGAGCCGAGGCAGAGACAAGAAGAAGGGCCAAGGTAAAGGCAGAGATNGGAAAAGGGAGCGATGGGTCGTATCCTGCAAGGAATGCGGGGCCCCGCTCGGAGAGCCGAGGCAGAGACAAGAAGAAGGGCCAAGGTAAAGGCAGAGATGCGTCTCGCGGGGCCTCCCCGAAGGACCGACGACCCGACAAGAGTCAGAAGCCCTGCCCTTTCTTCCTCAAGAAGGGAGCTTGTAAGAAAGGATCGGCATGTGACATGTCGCATTCGCTTCCGGTCACCAACACAGGGACAGCTAGCACAAGTGGAGGAGTTCCGCCGGGCTGGAGCGCTCCTAGTGGGGGCGGCTTAGCGAATCCTTTCCACGCGTTTACTGTCGTTGCCGTGAAGGAACCCGCGGCCGCTGCCAGCGTCTTCGCGGCAGCGGCGCGGCCTGATGGTGTCGAAGCAAAGAAGGGTTGCTTCACCGATCTTGATCGATTGCCAAAGGACTGGTGGCAGGTGGGCAAGAAGGTCGAGACCCTTCTGGACGGAGGAGCTGGCTCCAATCACGTCACAGAAGAACTGGTAGTCTCCATCCTGAACCATGCTGCCAATCTGGGGATCAAGCCGAACAGTCCTGAGTTCCCGATCGTCAGATTTGAACAGTGGGTGTATCCGGAGTATGTCCACGGCATAGCAAGCGGTTCTCCAGTGCCCTTGAAAGGAGCAGTGGTATTGAAGGTGCGTCTTCAAGAAGGTCCTGATGAAAATAATTGCAAGGACGGTCATGAGATCTATGTCATGAGATCTATGTCCGCTGCAAGATAGCGGCGCGAGGAACGTCAGATTGGCACGGACTGATACTCGGCGGGCGGGCCCTCGACTGCGAGGCCCGCCGCAGGTTGGGATTCAGACCAGGTCCAGGCGCACACATCCTGGATACCTTCCATAAGGATCAACTAACATAAAATTTTAAATATTATTTAAAATTTATATAAATATTTAAAATTTAAATAAATATTTAAAATTTATATATCTATATAAATTTTAAATATATTTAAATTTTATATATATTTTAAATTTAAATATCGAAAATAAAATTTAAAATTTAAATATATTTAAATTTATATTATATATATTTTTTTGCGTTATCAAATAGAAAATGGCGTTTTTTCAGTGATTTTCATCATATCAACAAATAAAATATTTTTCAAACAACATGTTGAAAATTTGATCGAAATCATGTTTCAAACCATGTGAGATTTTCACGAAATTTCTCGATGATCGGCTGGCTGCATGTTTTTTAATCACGCACAACGATGATCCAGGTGCAAAGCCAAACGGTATTTCTTCATGGCTTTGTGCACAGCAGTGAGAGGTTTGGCAGACTGGACGCACTTTGTCATCAGTTGCTTGGTTTTTCCCATCAAATCTTCCTGTTGCATGCAGGAGGTTATGGCTGGATTTACTTCGTCAGCCCTCTGTGCTAAACGGAACAAATCATGGAATTTCTTGGTGACGCAAAAATGATCGCAATATTCCACTTTCGCCGCTTTGTAGAGGGCAATGAACTCCACAGCCACTGATTGAAGCCGGTGAGCTACCTCAACCTGCCAAACCATGCATGGATGCACGCATTTAAGATAAAAAGACATTTCTTAAAATAACATGCAAAATTTCAGCCGGTGCTCCTGATTGTAAAGCCGTGGTATGTCGGGATGGTCAATGATGATTTGATCATATTCGCAGGATCTCTCAAGCAACATTTTGATCAGAACGTCGTGATGATTTGATCATATTCGCAGGATCTCTCAAGCAACATTTTGATCAGAACGTCGTTTCTGCAGCTCTGATCATGTTTGGCGGCCCAAAGTTTGCAAATCGGCTCGGTGAGCGCACGTACCTCCACAGCTCTGCCTCTGAGATTAGGCCATTTCTTCTCTGTACCAGCGAACTTAAGCTCTGTCAAGTTGTGGATAAATGTTCCCATGGAAGTCGGAGCATACCTATAGCCATCGAGCCATGCAGCATGACTATATATATATATTGTGCAAACCAACGGTTAGACAAAAACCAGATATATACTTCATATAACATTGCAAGCAAAGCACGATGACAGCTCTTCACATAGCTGGTCCAGTTCACCGGCATATTTGTTGCCCAACAAAATTGTCAAGACACCGCCCAAGACATATTGGTCAGTGCCCAACCACTTTGTATGCATGATGTCAGGGTTCAAATGCAACCCTGTGAGGCCTGGCACTTGCCACAAGCTGATGGTTCTAGGAATTCCAATGAAACGGTTTCTCCATAATTCTTGCGGTGACATGATGTTTGGACGTGATTTGCGTTGTGGCCAGGAAGGAGCAACCATTGAGGGTGCCACGCCAGGTCGCAGTGCACTTGCCAAATCGTCGCAAAAAAACCGCCTGAAAGCAGGGCAAAAAAAAACCCCTCACAGATCCACAAACTCAAATCTCTCATTTGCGACACGTTAAAATATTTGCTGACATGATGGGCACACCATTGTTTATACCCAATCACCGACCAATGCACATGGCTCTCATGAGCAAATGCAATTTTTAAAATCGATTGAATCAAAATGAGAGAGAGAGATATATATATATATATTTGCCAGACTCGATCAGAGTTCAAGATGAGGCCGAATGGCCTCCCCAATTCAAACACCGACCACACGTTCAAAACACGCCGCAGCGGGTGTGGCCATGGCGTTTGTGCCCCCNGAGGCCGAATGGCCTCCCCAATTCAAACACCGACCACACGTTCAAAACACGCCGCAGCGGGTGTGGCCATGGCGTTTGTGCCCCCACACTGGCTCATAGTGTACAGTCCAGTGTGTCATAACAAGAAAATCCCTTAGGGACCCTTGCCGTTGGCCCCAAGGGCAGGCACCTCGACGCGGCCGACTGTCGAGCACCAGTCTCGAGCCGTACCATCTCAGTGCACCCGCAGGTGCACAAAAGACTGAGACATGGTGTGGGTCAGTGCCTCAAAAGTTGCTGGATGCTGAAAAGAAATTCGACAGAAACGAAACACACGAATCCAATATTAATGCGCTTAATTAAGGTCCAAAGCGCGCACGATGCCACTGTAAACGTGAAAAAATCATAGATGGGCTTTCAACATTCTCCTGGTGTAGGCTGTTTTGGCCACAGCTGTTGTTGGCTGGATCTTGAAAAACGATAGATACAAAACGCATGAATGATATGGCATATGTGTGAACGTGCAAAATCAAATCTGTTTTCAGCATTTTCAATCTGAACTACCAGCTCATTAAGGATCGTCTCAAGCCGGGTGGTCAACCGGCTGATGTCGATGTACTTGGTGAATTAATTCCCAAAGGCTCCAACGAGAGCAAATACAGCATACATTTGGAAATGTTATCCAAAAATGGTATCATATTTCATGTTATCTCAAATGTTACCATAATTTGGCTACATCCAATGTTCCGACAAAATCAACATTTGCCTCCATATATCCAGATCATCCAGCCATTCCTTTTTTTCCATTTATGCGGAGTTGATGTACGCATCCAAATTTGGATGTCTGATTCGCAAGAGCCAGCGAAGAACCATTCTCAGCTCAAGTGTGGTCCTATGAACCCGACGTGCCAATCTTTTGCATTGGCCCATGAAATCCTCGTCGCAATAACAATGGTTTCCTCCTCACTGGCGAAGACAAGTTGAGGAAAAAGTAATCCTGGTATGGTTTGATGCTCAATCTAAATATGGTTGAACAAAATCCTTGATATCCAAAGGGTCACTTGCTGACACTAAAGGAAAAGACAAAAGACCATTTCGGGTAAATTGAAAAAATACATAAGATCTAGATCAGATTCGCGCACTTTCTCGGAACATTTTTTGTTCCAGTAGTATCTCCATGTATGCCTCAGAGAAAGCTTGCACAGCCATGACTACATGGAAGAATCACTAATGAATGTAGCACAGAACTTTCGCTTGAGTTGTGCCATGATGCATGGACCTTTGGTTTCCACGGATACCGTTGGCTGCTCAACTGCACGTGGTAGAGAGACAGCAGCCGGTAGGTGCGGACGAACCTCAGTGTTCGAAAAATCCCATCAAATGAAATCCTAGTTATATCGCATTAAAAAATGTGTGATAATATGGAGCAAAAGTGATTCTTGTCAAACTCAGGAGCTGCATCCCATCATCGTAAAGGGATGTTGCCATTTCATCAGTCAAGTCAAGCGGGGCATGCTCAAGTGCCAGCATCCAGTTTGATATTTGCCCACAAGCTACGGTAATGAGAGTCATGTCATCATCCGGAACCACATGACCATGTAATGAATTTAAGCAAACTGCCATGAAGGAAGTGAAGACTCTTCCAGCATAAGCCTTCAGTCTCAGCTCTGCCCAAGGCTCTAAATGCAAGTGGCCCTTCCCAATGAGTGTTTGGCCCGGATTGATTCCATGTAGATTGCACCACCGCAGAAATCGTTGATTGATAATGTGCATGAAATTGTCTTGCGACACACTAGGTCCTGGAAGCTATGTTCACTCGGATGGTTTTAGATATTGGTTTTTTTTTGGATTTCACTATTCAAATTCAATTTCATCCAAACTACATTTTCCACCCCTTTTCCAAAAATGGTCTCGAGAAAACATGCTGAAGCGTTCCCATGTTACCACAAAATTGTGATGCATGAGTGTCAGCACTGCACCAGCGTTAATCCACTGGAGGATCCCTAGATGCAACGTGTGCATCAGACAATACCGCAGCATTGTCGCTTGAAATCCCGCCACGAAGCACAACGGGTTGATGTACTGTTTCCTTTACCCCATTCAAAGCAACAAATGCGTTCTGAACATCACTTTGCGCGGTAACCATAAATTATTAACAAAACAAAAATTGCTACCAGAAAGTGCAAGCAACAGTGCCCTGTTGAAAAACTCTGATGTAGACAGCCGAGGTGTTGATTCAAACACATCAGGTTGATCAAACCTTGGTTTCTGAAAATGGTGATTTCAAAATAACATCATAACAACCGTTGATGGGCAATCTGAACAAAGAATTACGCGGTGGCCAAGGTACTGATATGGACCTGCACATCGGAAACAGATTCCCTTGTTGAACTTCCAATAGTGCCGCATTTCGAAAACCTCTTTGTGCCACTTCCAGTCTCCCCTGATCAGGGATTTTAGAACAAACAGTATAAGTGGTATCGGTATCGTAAAATTCAACACTGGTTTCGGAACTTTCTGGCCTAACTTGGGTTAGGGCATAGGGTCCTCCGGCAATCGGTTTTCCAGCTAAAGCTCGCCGGGCGAGTGGGAGCTCATTGCCTTCCCAATCATGTGATGGAAAAATCCCTGCATAGGCAACCTTGGGGTGTCATGACATAGGAACAAGAACATATTCCTTAAAGATTTTGAGGGTTCAAAACCAAACCACAATAAAAAGTCTATTTTGGGACCTGGTACATTCAAAGACCACGCAATGACTCGATAGATTCGGTCCAAAGATTTCACGCCAAGTGAAACCTCCACCCTCAACGCAGCCAAAAGGAACCGTCGGTTCACCTGCATATCGCCTCAGCCACTAGGCAGCAATGGAATATTTGCCAACATGTGGGATCATTTGGGCCATTTTGGTGGTAAATGGAGCATTGTTGAATTGAATTAACTAAGGGGTCTACTATCAAAAAAAATACCACAATCCTGCCAACATAACCCAAAGACAATCCACATTGAGATCACTTTTTTGGTTCGATCGACATCGTCTGTCCCAAAGTATGTTGCTCAGGCATATGATAATCACCTTACTTCCTGCGAGAGTGTACCGTGCATCATCCCCTGCAATACCAAGCGGTGAATGATTTTTGGAATCAGAACATAAGTGTCGCGGTTTGTATCGATTCCAGTGATTCCAGTAGTCTACAATCTCCTCCTTCGAAACTATTGCTTGGCCAGTGTGCGCCATGTGATGCAAAATCTCATGCGGCAGTAATACAGGACATCGCAGTGTTGTTCTGCGCCCTTTAGGTTTGGACTTGTCCTTGATGGGAATAGTCACAAAGTAGGGGTCCTTAGCAACACCATGAGATGATATGGAAATAGGTAACCAGCACGTATTCATTTACCTCCACAATCAAAAAAAACTAAAACATATAAACCATTTACAAAAATATGAATTAAGAAATTTATCAAGCCACAATCGGTAAATTCAATAAACGGAACAAATCCCGTTCGCAGTTTTTTGCGTGCTTACCTGCGCTACCGATCAGCGCTAGTCGTTTGGTTAAATGAGAACAATGTCCAGAACTCTCTACCACAACGGCGGCTGCTGCCGCTTGTAGCCCAGCGCAACTTTCAGCTCCCTTGCCTAGTTGGCACAGCAAATGGTCCGCATAGGCCGTGTTCTCGATCTCAGTAGCTGATGTTGACGAAGAAGCACCTGCGCAGGACACTTGGTCTTGAAGGAACTTTGGGGGAATGGCTTACAGGTTTGTAGGCTGCTTGGTAAACTGAAGTGCTGAAAAATGTTGAAATTCTAGGTCAAACTGGTCCACTCTGCAAGATGATTCGGATTTATTTTTTTCATCTGGACTTTGGGCATCGAGCTGCGTACCTAGAGATCCATCAGTCATGGTCCAATTTCCCCAATTAGTAGCCAGGCCCTTCAAAGTCGGATGGGTCCATCAAAGTTTATGTCTTTTTTTAATGTTGCAATTTAAATAACAATATTGTTGGGCTTCTAGGGCTACCGCATGAGGTTCACAAATCCCAAAAGTTCTCCGAGCCTTCGCATGGCCCGCTGACATTCTTCTAGAAGGTTAACAGCTGAAGATCAAATTGTAAATGTTCGTCCATGAACACTGATTGAAATTTCGCAGTTTTGCCATGGCCGGCCATGGCTCCCTCAGCTCCAAGAACAGCGTTCCAACTGTCAAAACGAGGCAGCTCAAGACGCTGCTTCCGGCGGGGCTGGAGCAGCCTTGCTCTTTGGCTGCCTTGGGGGGGCACAGTGCTTTTTGCAGTACTTTGCCGCATTTTTGTAATCTGCCAAGTGTTTGGCAAGTTCAACACTCTTTGCACGGAGTTCATCATCGTTTTCCCCTTGTGCAACAGCACCTTCAAGGGTCTGACGACTGGTCTCCATGCTAGACAAATGCGTATTGCAATCGTTCACCAGGGCTTGAATCATGTTCGCTGGCCTAAGCCAGGGTATAGCAGAACAGAAGTGACCATATGTTGACATATTCCAGATGCTCCATGTATGGAATATTTACCATACGTACATTTCGGGGGTTTTGGAGGTAAATGGTTAACTATTCCATACATGGAGCATCTGGTTTTGTTAACATCGTGTTTGAGGATGAAACGCACCAGCAGCTTCCAACTTGTTTTTCCAACTCTTGCACTCTAGGATGGCGCTGGACACATCCTTCATCACCTGAATGCGAGGAATTTAGTTTGTGGAAAGTTATCTTTAAGCCTTTGGAAAAAAGCACAGCATACAGTTCAAAGTACAAATGCGCCTTTGTCGCCTCCTGTGAGGCTGTCTTTGCTTTGGGTGGCTTAGTCGGTTTTGGTTTTGGTTCAGGCTTGGCTGTCTTGGCTGGTGCAGCATTTGACGATCAGCTGAACGCAAGAATCCGGCAGTAGACCCAGGAGGCATGGATGCTGCCAAGGGAGCAGACCTGAAACACTATCACAACTAAATTCAAGTAAAAGATGATATCAAGGATATCGTAAAGCAGAAAACTTGTGATCAGCTGTGCATCGGTCTTGTCAAAGACGCCCATGTAAACAAACTCTGGATGGCGTTTTATTTCTTAAGAACATAATGCAGCGAACAATATGGGTATTTTTCAAAACGGATGATGCTCGAAAATATTGAAAACTTGATAAAACTAGGTATTTTCGAGCATCCTCCATTTTGAGAACTACACATTAATATTGGATTGAAATTAGTTCATTGTGGCTCCCGGCTGCAAACTTGAGGCTGTGGAGCTATCCAATGCGCCAGAAGATCTGGTGCCAATGGAATTCATCCGGGCATCTCGGTCGGTCTCGATGCTGGAATCCCAGCACCAGTAGACTCGGAGGTCCTGCAAATCAAGGGGGGGATATGAGCGGATTATATATAATCTTAAAAAAAAAGGATATCAGGAACTTGGTCCTCTCTCGTGGGGAAATCAGGGTTGCTCTCAAAGAGTTTGTCGTCCGTTTTGCGACTGATTAAGTCATCCACAAGCGTAGCATCATGGTGGTACTTTTCGAGGAGGTCCTGGGCTGTTTGAAAAACCTATGTAGTCACAGGTACAAAACATAATCAACTCGATCATATTAAATATGGAAACATTGAAAGCCAAGACTCTGCCCGGGACATGGTCTTCCATTTTCCCATTCGGGCAACTTCTTTCGTGGATTTGGATTCCATAAGCAGTTCTGACTTCCACCAGTTTTCACCGCAAGCGACCCATTGATCAAACAGTTTGTCCCACTCCAAATTGCTTTTGCCTCAAGATGAGACGGGTATGAGGGATTGAATATATATATATATATATATATATGGAATGACTCGAACAGATTCTGAATCCAAAAATACAAAGTCAGATGGCTAAAGGTGATGAACATCTATGCAAACTAAGCAATGCGCTAGCTTGCACCTCCTTGAACTTCTCCTTTACCACATCCGGCGTGTTTGGGCCTTGAAGCATATTGGATCAGAATCATCACTTAAATCAATCCAGGTTAAATACAAGAGCATTGCAAACAAGTTACTTGTACCAGTTCTATGGAAACGGGCTTTCCAAGCTCGTCTTTGTCTATAGGCCGTAGCTGCTGCAGATGGACCATCCTCAACCAAATGAACATACGATTATTAAATGGAAATTACATAGACTCCCACATGCTCAGAACCCCTGAGGAATTTTGGCAATTTCACTGGGTCCTTCGCCTCTGGCACGACGCCACTGCCCGCTGGCACCTCGCTTGGCACTTGGCGTGGCACCTCGCTTGCAACACTGCCTGGTGGGGCAGTGGGTGACAACAAATCCACCGTTGTTGCCCGAGTCAGCGCAGCTGCCACGTCACTGGGGGTCGCGGCGGGTGTTTCCGCTGCTGTCCCGGGTGCTTTCGGAGTTGCGCCAGGGGCTGGCTCAACTGACACGGGTGCTTCTGCAGGGGTGTCAACCGGTGTGGCTGCTGGTTCTGCTGGTGCTGTGTCCTCTAATCCTAGCTGGTTATCAGGGTGGTATGAACCAAGTGCAGCTGCATCAGGGAATGTTTCAACCACGATAACATCAGGACTTTGGGGATCATCAAGCAAAGTTGATGATGACAGTGCCAGGGATGTTGCCAATGCAGAGCTGGGAGCTGGTGCTGCAGCGCTGGGAGCTGGTGCTTCGGCAACGGGTGCTGCAGGGGCTGGCACTGCTGCTGCTGCAAAGCTTGGAGCTGATGCTACATGAGTTGCTTCAGGTGCAGGGTTGGTCAACCCTGGTGCTGGTGCTGTAGAAACAGGGTTGCTCGTTGGAGTGTACATCAACGTCGAGGTCGACACTGACCCGCTCGAGTTTTTTGGTACTTTCCTGATGAGCAAATAGGTTTAATCCGAAGAAAAAACACATTTACGAGGATGACCCATATATGCTCCATGCATATGGAATATTTACCCACCTTAATTTGGGATCTTTCTGGCCAGTTTGGTAAATATTCCATATACATGGAGCATTAGTGCATGTCCTGCAGATTGTTTGACGAAGCTCCATCGCTGCCAGTACTGCAGCATCGCACGTGTTGGAGTGGCCACTGGCACAACGATTCCATCACCAACAAGATCCTGCACAATCAACGCATTAACTAGATTTCAAAACTATGACATTCCATACAGGCATACACGTACATGTTTCAGTTTTCAAAGCTACTTGTTTGATTGAAAAACCAATGCACCTAAGCCTGAATCAAATGAAATTGATTCCCTGAAATCATCTTAGCAACCCCATAATCTTATCACCAACTTGGGTTTGCAGTGTTCATGACGTGTAGTATCGAATTCAAAAGGTCATCAGATTTCATCCAAGGTATACTTCAACACTGCTGGACAGGCCTCTTTCACCTTCGCGGTGTCCACTGGCCGTGCCTCATTTGCAGTTTGATCACTATTCCATTTTGTGAAAATATATCAAAACATTTGATGTTCAAATACATCGAGATTTCCACACCAGTACAATTCGATTCTGGAGATGATGCTATGACAGTTGACCAACCTACCCTCCACCAAAAAAAGCAGGCCTCATCAGTAACAATGGTGGGCGGGGCTGCAGGCCGTTCCAAAGAGGGAGGCGTAGCAACAAGATCTTCTGCAGAGGGAGCAGCCTTCAGAGTATCCTCAGTATGATGTATGGTTCGATATCGATATCCATAACAAGAACTTTTATGAATATATAGTTTGATCTGCCAACATTATGTGTACTGTAATTGAGGTTCCTACTGCTATATTGTCCATCAACCCCGGTGACATACTCAAAGTTGACATCTTGCAGAAATCTTCGGGGCTCTTGTCCACGGTGTCCGCAGTAGTGACGCCAATAGCTTCGGGGCGATCCATCGTGTCGCAGTCTTCCCCTGAAAATAAAAGACTTAAGACTGGGGAATAGTAGGATTGTAAGATCATATTACGCCATGACAACATGGGATAACATAGACCTGCCTGCAGCATCGTCTAGGCTAGTAAGAAGGTTTCGGGGACCTGGTTCATCGGTCATTTCTTCACCAACATCAGCTGCTCTTGGATGCTTCGCATCAGGTGTGACTTTCTCTGGTGCAACCACATCCTGGACAAGAAAAAATCGACCATATAAATCCCATATGCTCCATGTATGGAATATTTACCCATATTTGGAATCATTAATATTAATTAGGTAATTTTGGTGGCAAATCTTGGTAAATATTCCATACATGAAGCATTGGGGAATATTGATTGCAAGTGCAAACAAGGTGTACATCCCTCATCCTTAGCAACTTCTTTCTTCTTTTGCTTCGGCCCCAAGACTTCAGGTTCAGTTGCACGAGCTGCAGAAAACTTGGAGCGCCGGACACCGGCTGCGTTCAGAGCAGCTTGCAACTCCGCCTGCAAAGTGGGGCCAGTGTGTAGAAAAAAAGCCATCTCGTGGTGATTTATTACCCTTATTCCGTAGATTGCTGGTTTCAACAGAGTCGCCTCTTCATTTTCATCGAGCCCGCCACGACCACAACGAGACATGGTTACTGATCCAACCACTGAAGCTCAAATGTCTGCAGTCAATGTTGACATATATATTCAGGTACATAAAGGGTCTATGATCCCGTTACGGTCCCGTGACGGTCCGGTCACGGTCATTCGACACATGTTACTAGTTTTAAATTGAATTTAGCTCACATTTGGGTTTGACGGTCACGGTCCCGTTACGGTCCCGTCACGGTCCATTTTCTCAGAAAACATAAACATTTTTTGGGCCAACACTCGCTGTTTTTCTTTGAATTGTGGTTCTGCAGCACCGGAATTGAGCGGTCTGATGAAACCGAGCAGTTCACATGTGGAACATAACTGATCCCCAACAAGATTGAAACAACAAATTGATTTGTCATTTATCATTTTGTTGATGCATTTTGATACTTCAAAGGTTCGTGTGCAAGTTCCACATTTATAGTGGTAAATTAGGTTGTGGATGAAATTTTCCTTCCTCCACAGCCCTTAGTAAAAGGTTACGGAGTGAGCCCAAGTTGGCATGGGCCCAATGAAATGGAGCCACAGGGATGGCCGTGTCAGAGCTGAGGTCGACCAAATCCTGCAAGACCGAAGGCCAAAGAAACTTGGCAAGAAAACCAGGTGATTTGTGGGGCGAACCTATACAAAGTTGGGTCGATCTATATAAGGTAATATCTTACCAAAATATTATAATGCTATATATGACTTATAGTTTAAGAAAGGGGGTCTGTAACAAACATACCATTTGCTATGTACATACTATATTCCGCATCGTCGATTTCACGCACGCGACGCCAAACATATAACTTTGTAAACGACATGACATTTCGCAAACACGCATCGTTCGACCATCGACAAAAAATTCTTCGCATTCGATTTTTTTAAACACTGCAACAACAAATGGTGATTCGGACCACGCCTTTTTGTCTCGACGGCGAACAAGGGCTCACTGGANTCTTCGCATTCGATTTTTTTAAACACTGCAACAACAAATGGTGATTCGGACCACGCCTTTTTGTCTCGACGGCGAACAAGGGCTCACTGGACATCCATCTGACATCCTAATGATTTGTCATGCATTCCATGACCTCATAGGTCATTTGTTTGTTCTTTAACATCACCACATGTTGACCACATTCGGTCATTTGATTTCATCTTTGCAACATTATGCAAGTCACCCTAGGGCGGGCTTACGAAGTAAGCAAAAGGGCGGGAGATTTCAACAAACGGGTTTCCACCCACACCTTCCCAGCATAAAACTGCAAGGATAATAAAAATCATTCTGCACATGTGGTGACACTGAACGTGTTGTTCTTTTTTTGGTTGTTTGTGATTTCACTGTCATCATTCAAACATGGGTATGTCACCTCGAATACCTGTGTGTACAGCAAAACACAAAACAAACCAAAAACACAAAAAGGTGAAACGTGCACATACGCATGACATTGGCATCCTCAATAAACAGTCCACATGCAGACAAAAACATCGCACATACACGAACGCGCGGGGCGCATACGCACACCACGCAAAACATACCATAGCCACGCCGTGCCACGTTGAAAACCCAAGGAACCTTGGAACAAGGCAACCATTTGAGATTACAGACCCAGTCGCTTCTTTAACTCCTTTCCCTTTCTTTACACTATAAAAGGATATCACTCTTTGAGTGAACTCTCCTTATAGTTTCAGAATGGGGGTCTGTAACAAACATACCATTTGCTATGTACATACTATATTCCGCATCGTCGATTTCACGCACGCGACGCCAAACACATAACTTTGTAAACGACATGACATTTCGCAAACACGCATCGTTCGACCATCGCCAAAAAATTCTTCGCATTCGATTTTTTTAAACACTGCAACAACAAATGGTGATTCGGACCACGCCTTTTTGTCTCGACGGCGAACAAGGGCTCACTGGANTCTTCGCATTCGATTTTTTTAAACACTGCAACAACAAATGGTGATTCGGACCACGCCTTTTTGTCTCGACGGCGAACAAGGGCTCACTGGACATCCATCCGACATCCTAATGATTTGTCATGCATTCCATGACCTCATAGGTCATTTGTTTGTTCTTTAACATCACCACATGTTGACCACATTCGGTCATTTGATTTCTTCTTTGCAACATTATGCAAGTCACCCTTGTCCGCTTTAGCTAATGCAACTTTGCAGCACCGTCCCCAAAACGGGACACATCGGTTTTTCGACCGTCAACTTTCCCAAAAACTCCAACGGTTTCAACGAGCCTCTGCTTGGGGGGTCTGCAACATTCGATTCGGATGGTACTCGCGTAGCCCACGTGTAACAAGGATGTTTAAAGTCCACGTCTTCAATACATAGCAAAAGTTCACGCCAAGTTCGCTCCCTTGACGTTCCAGGAATGTAGCAATCCAACACAGCCCAATTGTCAATGAACAAAATGACCTTTCGGCCCTGCAACACATGTTTCCAAAGTAACCTTGCAACCACTACAGCATACATCTCAATTTGTCCGATAAGGTGTTCTTTACCAGCCGCATGCCATCTGTCTAGCAGTTCAGTCGGAACATGGTTTCCAAATACCTTACAGGGCAAGTCGTCGCAAATAAGTACGCCTCCAATCATTGCCTTGTCACCCCCGTCTGAGGGTTCAAATGATCCATCAGTATACAGCAAGACAGGCCTATCATCGCACTTCAGTGACATGGTCCTCGGTGTGTTGTCCATGAAACGCATTTTGAGAAATTCAATCGCATTCAAAGTATCTGGTTCCAGCATGACTCTTTCCTTCGAAACCAATCCGATTTCCCTGATGTCTGCCATCGCGAGTTTTCCAGCTCTTCCAGTCAGTTGTCCATCGGCAAACCGCACCCTCCCCAGAATTGAAGGAAGGTGGAAAGGTATCAAAGCTTTTTCCTTCAATATATTCTCCAGGCACTCCAAAATCTCCAGTCTCCTGCTCTCTTTCATGACATATCTTAATTCTCCTAAAGTATGCACCTTTGAGCAGTCCACGTTGACCCCCAAAACTTCTGCAGACTTTTTTGGTGCTTCAAGCTTATGCTCCGCATACTTGAACCCAAGGATATGTAACATGCCTTTCGCAGCACTCAATGTAGACACTGCTATACCGCTCGGCGTCATAAGGGGATAGTCATCAAAATAGTTAACCCATGGTAGCTTTAACTCCACAACGCCCACAGCCCAGATGAGTCTGGCTACCCTGTTGAAATTATGTACCGACGCAGCAGCTCCAAACGGCAAACAATTCATAGCATAGCAGTCCACTCCGTCGTGCATGTCACTCTTCAAGGTCACCACTGCCTTGTTCCGGTCAGATTTGTGTACCCCAAGCTGTTTGTAAGCGTCCTTGAGGTCCAGCGTGGTGAGCAAGCACTTGCTGCTGCACTTCTTCCAGTCATTGTGAACTGCGCCTTGCAGTCTCTGTCCGTCACTCAAAGGAACATCAACGGAACCCTTCTCGACAACGCACTTGTAGAAGACACTGACCAGCCACGCCAATTGATCCAGCGCGTGCAAGTCGAGCTTTTCAGTGCTCGTCCATGTCAAGTTGACTTTGTTGGTTGCGAAATTATCTATAGGCCGCAGCTTACTGCGTTGTTTCACAGCAAACCTTTCCACTGGAATCCATTGTGATCCAACTTCGCTCTCCAAAGCTTGCCCATCTAACAGACCCTTTAACCAGCCCTTGACCTCAGCTTCATCACGAGTGATGTCGTTGAGTTCCTTCCCATATTCAGGCAACCCCGCATTTCGAACTTTTCCCAGTATCAAGGGGCGCAGAAATTTGGACTGCTGCATCAACTCTTGTTCTGATAATGACGCTGCTTTGACCTCCGGCTTGAAGATATTGGATGGAGTGCCCTTCCCCACAAATTTGAATCCTTGTCGCATTTCTTGATGTAATTCCACATCCGGCCACCCAATATCATTTGCAAGTTGTTCCAACAACAAAAATTGTTTGTCCTTGGCCAGAAGCTTAATATGTTCAGGTACCTGAAGATGTAATTCACTTTCAGCGCTGCCAAGCTCCTCTCTTCTTCGTCTCCATTGTTTCAGTTTGTCTAACCGAAGCTTGGCAATACCAACCGGTCCCATTGTCATCACTTCAAACATGCATTTCAGTAAAATGTCAGGCAAGCTCATGAACGTATCAAAAGGATGCAGCAACAAACGACTTGCATGAACAAACTGCTGGTATGAATGATACATGCCAACCACGCAAAGAATACCTCCCTCTTTCGCTTCAGTCCGCAAAAGTTTGGACCCTGCAGGGATGCGATCAATTGAAGTCTGCAACAATTTCTTTCCGTCCACCTGTGGAACGGCTGGCAGCAAAATGGTGACAACTTGCCGAAATTCCGGGACAAGTTGTTTGACTTTCCGTCCCCTGGGTTGAAAATGCGCTCGAAAATGGGCGCTGGAATCATCAACAGCGGCTGCAACATTGGAATCGGCTGAAACATTGAATCTATCATCCCGAATCTGCTCCAAAACTTTGCAATATTCCACACACAGTTGTTTGGGGTATGGTGCCTCATGTTTGGTGTTGAAGTTCCCGTCAGCATCTCTGCCCCAGCTTGCGTGCTCATGGGATTCATCGCAAAATCTTTGCAACACTTGAAATCGGGTTTCATTAGTCAGGAATGACGTGCGCTTCTTCCGTAAACCACCAAACATGCAGGCACATGCAGGCATGAAAATTCACAAAGAAACAATATTGATACAACGCCGCAAGAAAAGGCAACTGCCACAACCAGCTGTCTGTAGGATTCTCGATGGTGACCACGTGCATCATGAACAGCAAATGTAATACAAACTGGCAAGCCCTTTCATACAGCAAATTGGCCTGAGAAACCTTGGCAGAATCACGTTGTGTCATCCACAGAACTCCCAGGGGAATACTGTGCCGTTCTAAGGGGAGGTGGCCCTGGATCTGTGTCACTAATGGGAATCTCACGTGCTCGACTGCACATCCCGCATGGTAAACCCAAATGCCATGCAACAACATCTGCCGTCTCTCTCAAATTACACCACCGTAGACCCCAAACAGTGGATGGATTCAAGACGTGCCTTGGGGAACAGTGTCAAACACATGATATGGCAGCAACAAGAACCGCGAAAATGTCTGCTATCTAATGGAATAATATAGGTGTGAAACGAATATGATAATAGCCGTTTCTTATTAGCACTACTAATGTTTCTTTTCTATTATTCTTATTCCTAGCACTACTAACCATTTTACCATTATTATTGCCAGCACGGGCGCGCAAAACAGTTCGCGCACAGCACAGGCGCGCAAGAGAGCACGCGCACAAACCAGGCGCGCAAAGAAACGCGCGCCCAGCATAAATGAAACATAACATTTGTATTGATTTCTGCTACTACAATGTGCTGTTTCCTTCTAAAGGCATGTAAACGAATCTGCGCCCAGCATGAGCGCGCAAAGAAGCGCGCGCCCAGGCTAAACAACACAGATACGAATTGCATTGATTTCTGCTAGTTGTTAATGTTTCGTTTTCAAAGGACGTAAACGAAACCACACCCAGCACAGGCGCGCAAAGAAGCGCGCGCCCAGCACGGGCGCGCAAAGAAACGCGCGCCCAGCACGGGCGCAAAAAGAAGCTTGCAGCCATCACGGGCGCGCCAAGAAGCGCGCGCCCAGCATACATGAAATAAAATTACTTGTATATTTTCTTCTGGCAAGACAATCTTTCCTACAGGCATCTAAACTAGTCCGCGCACATCACGGGCGCGCAAAGAGCGCGCGCCCAGTACTGTAAATGGAAAACAAGTGTATTGATTTCTGGTGTTACAATGTTTCGTTGTAAAGGCGCTAAAAATACTCCGCGCCTAGCACCGGCGCGCAAAGCAGCGCGCGCTCAGCACGGGCGCGCAAAGAAGCGCGCGCCCAGCATTAACATTTATAAGAACTGCGTTGATTTCTGCTAGTTTAATGTTTCGTTTTCAAGGTGCATAAACCAAGCCGCGCCAAGCACAGGCGCGCAAAGAAGCGCGCACCCAGCACGGGCGCAAAAAAAAGCTCGCAGCAAACACAGGCGCGCAAAGAAGCGCGCGCCCAGCATAAATGAAATAGAAAAGAATTGTAATTATCTAAAGGCATCTAACCTAGGCCGCGCCCAACACAGGCGCGCAAAGACGTGCGCCCAGCACGGGCGCGCAAAGAAGCGCACGCCCAGTACTGCAAATGGTAAACTAATTGTATTCATTTCTGCTAGTACAATGTTTCGTTGTAAAGGCCCGTAAACTAATCCGCCTCCAGCCCTGGCGCGCAAAGAAGCGTTGGGACACAGGCGCGCAAAGAAACGCGCGCCCAGGACAAATGAAGAAAAATGAATTCTAGTATGTTCTGCTAAGACAATGTTTCCTTCTCAAGGCACTTAAACTAGTCCGCCCCGAACACAGGCGCGCAAAGACGCTCGCCCCCAGTACAGGCGCGCAAAAAAGCGCGCGCCCAGTACTGTAAATGGAAAACAAGTCTATTGATTTCTGGCGTTTCGTTGTAAAGGCGCTTAAACTACTCCGCGCCTAGCACGGGCGCGCAAAGCAGCGCGCGCTCAGCACGGGCGCGCAAAGAAACGCGCGCCCAGCAGACATGAAATAGAAAGCAATTGTATTGATTTCTGCTTATGCAATGTTTTTCAAGGCATCTAAACTAATCCGCGCCCAGCACGGGCGCACAAAAACGCGCGTGCGCGCGCACACAGCTTTCTGCTGCTGCAATGTTTGGTTCTAAAGGCCCGTAAACTAATCCGCGTCCAGCGCAGGCGGGCAAAGAAGCGCGCGCCCAGCATGGGCGCGCCAACAAACGCGCGCCCAGCCCAGGCGCAAAAAGATATCGCGGCCATCACGGGCGCGCACAACAGTGCGCCCATGCACAGCAGAGGCACGCCAAGGACGGCGCGTGCCAACAAGGGAGAAAAGGCGAACGCACCATCCAACAAGAGGAAACAAGAAGGGACACAAGAAGGGAGACAAGCTGGGAGAAAAGCTAGGAGACAAGCTGGGAGACAAGCTGGGAGACAAGCTGGCAGACAAGGGAGACAAGGCGGACACACCATCCAACAAAGGCAAACAAAAAAAAAGAGGGAGACAAGCTGGGAGACAAGCTGGGAGACAAGCTGGGAGACAAGCTGCGAGACAAGCTGGGAGACAAGCCAGGCGGACACGCCATCCAACAAAGGGAAACAAGAAGGGAGACAAGCAGGGAGACAAGCTGGGAGACAAGCTGGGAGACAATGCAGACAAGGCGGACACACCGTCCAACTAAGGGAAACAAGAAGGGAGACAAGCTGGGAGACAAGCTGGGAGACAAGCCGGACACACCATCCAACAAAGGGAAACAAGAAGGGAGACAATCTGGGAAACAATCTGGGAGACAAGCTGGGAGACAAGGGGGACAAGGCGGACACAGAATGGAAACAAGAAGGGAGACAAGCTGGGAGGCAAGGGAGACAAGGAAAACAAGAAGAGAGACAAGCAGGGAGACAAGGAGGGAGACAAGCTGGGAGACAAGGGAGACAAGGGACACAAGGCGGACATGCCATCCAACAAAGGGAAACAAGAAGGGAGACAAGCTGGGAGACAAGCGAGACAAGGCGGGCACAACATCCAACAAAGGGAAACAAGAAGGGAGACAAGCTGGAAGACAAGCTGGGAGACAAGCTGGGAGACAAGCTGGGAGACAAGGGAGACAAGGCGGACACACCATCCAACAAAGGAAAACAAAAAGGGAAACTAGACGACAGTGTGGCCCTGAAAGGAAAGCAGGAGAGAGTAGACGAAAAGAGTTGGGCAGGAGAAGATAACAAGAAAGCGTTGAATGAATGATGTTGATGGATGACGATGAATGAAGANAAGCAGGAGAGAGTAGACGAAAAGAGTTGGGCAGGAGAAGATAACAAGAAAGCGTTGAATGAATGATGTTGATGGATGACGATGAATGAAGATGAATGAATGTCGATGAATGATGATGAATGAATGACGATGAATGATATAATGATAGATGTTAGTAGATCCACACAGGAGCTTTGACACGGAAAAGCGTTTACACAGAAAAACTTTGACACACAGACGCGTTTACACAGAGGAGTTTTTACACAGAAAAGCTTTTACACACAGACGCGTTTACACACAGGAGTTTTTACACAGAAGGGCGTTTACACACATACACATTTATACAGAGAACTCTTTCACACAGAAGCTTTGACACAGAAGAACTTTTGCACACAGACGCGTTTACACGCAGGAGCTTTCACACAGAAAAGCTTTTACACACAGAGGCGTTTACACACAGGAGCTTTTACACAGACATGCATTTACACCAAGACGTGTTTACACACAGGAGCTTTCACACAGAAGAGCTTTTCCACACAGAGGCGTTTACACACAGGAGCTTTCACACGGAAGAGCGTTTACACCAAGACACGTTCACACACAGGAGCTTTCACACCGAAGGGCGTTTACACACAGGGAACTTTTGCACAGAAAGGCGTTTACACACAGGAGCTTTCACACAGAAGAGCTTTTACACACAGAGGCGTTTACACACAGGAGTTTTCACACGGAAGAGCGTTTACACCAAGACACGTTTACACACAGGAGCTTTCACACAGAAGGGCGTTTACACACAGGGAACTTTTACACAGAAAGGCGTTTACACACAGGAGCTTTTTACACAGAAGAGCGTTTACACCAAGACACGTTTACACACAGGAGCTTTTACACAGAAGAGCGTTTACACACAGGAGCTTTGACACAGAAAAGCGTT
>BGPT01000550.1:35918-69736 GCA_003297045.1 Symbiodinium sp. clade C Y103 | reverse complement strand
CACTTTGTCATACACAACTCTTTCACACGCAATTCTTTCATCTGCTGCGGTACCTATTGGAAGAAGTTGACATGTGGGGTTATCCGGTCCTATAATTTCTTTTCCAATATGCGCTCTGGCAGGTCGACATGGCTCCGAAGAGGGCTGAGGGTAACGAATCGGACTACTCCTATGTCGAGGACGAGGAAGATGATGTTCCGGAGACTACTAATCCGGAAAGAACTGCGCCTCCACGGGAGGCGGCACCGGAAGTGTTACCACAAGCAGCACCACCGGCAGGGACAGCTGCAGGTAGTTCTGCTCGGCCGGTAAGTCCGGCCTCCAAGGGTTCTAGCAGTGAGCGTGCTCCGAGAGCCCGGCGAGCCAAGCGCTCTCCCTCACGCCTACGTGGCAGGGACGAAGCAGACCGGGAAGGTCTCGATCGCGTCGGAGGCGGCCGCGTACGTCGCGGAGAGAGAAGCGGAGCCGGCACCGAGAGGATCGTCCTGTGCCGGTGCCGGAGCCGTTTCCCGAAATGCCACCGCCAACTCCGCCCAAGGCAAAAGGGAAAGGCAAGCCAAGAAAGCAGCAGTGCCCGCATAGTTGGCAAAAACCTGGTGCTTCCAGTGGAACCTCGGGACTGAGTCAACATATGTGGTGGAACGAGTACTGTCTGGCTTGGCAGATCCATGGTCCTCACGGTGAGCACTGCAGTTGGGAAGAAGCTGTGCAGCAGGCGCACGAGTTGAAGGCCCGTCGTGAGCGGGAAGTCAGCCACGAGCTGGGCGACGAGCATGTGAGGCCAGCTCGTTCACTGCAGCACCGCAAAACGCAGGAGCACCGATCTGGCCCGGAAGAACCGGAGCACGAAGGCTCTCTACGTGAGAGTAAGACCAAGGGGCCGGAGGCTACAGCCGTTCCAAGTGAACGTGCGGAGGAGGGCAAGAAGCGAAGGCGCAAGGAGAAGAAGCGACGCCCTCGTAGCCCATCTCCAGATGCCCGACCGGACCCCAGAGATCGAAGACGACGGCCACCTAGCAGTGACGATGAGGACAGAGACGAAGGACCGGCTAAGCGCCGGGGGGCTCCGGAGGAGGTGTGGATTAAGGTGCCTCGGTCCGCGCTCGTGGGTCGCTGACGTGAAGACAAGAGAGCTTTGAAAAAAAGAGATGTTGCAGCTAGGGTGTGTTGGTGACCGGTTAGCCTTGGAGCTTCGTAGGTTCGTTCAGACAGGAACTCAGTCTTGTCGTCTGCATTTCATCCATCCGACGTCGTGAATTTTCCATCTCAAGTTCTCGTCAGCGTAGCTGGGTAGGCTGACATGTATATACAATACAAAATATAGTGCATGTTTTGGTCAGTTCCATCCATGTAATGAAAAATCTATTACCAAATGGTCCTTACACATGCCATGGGATACTTGAATTCAGATAGTTACACAATTGCAAAACTCATATAGCTTTCTTTCCTTTGAATATTTCTGGCCGTAGTTCTACCGCATGGCACGCAGCGACTAATCAAATCACAGAGGCTACAAGCCCTGTGGCATACAACGCGCACGTCGCGTTGCAGGTCTTGGGTTGCCCTACGCGGGTCACACCTTGACTGACATGGTGTTGAATGTGTCTTTTTCGATCTCCCCGGAAGGCCTAGAGGAGGTATATAAAGTCATGGTAGAAGTCATCCCGGAACATCCACTGGATTCCTTTACATCTACGTGGTGTAAAGTTTGTCATTGCTTAGACTGCACGGCAGACTGGGCATGCGCGCAAAATAGGCCGCAGCAACGCAGAATGCTCAAAAGATTGAGCACGTTGCTGATGTATGGCCAATGGGGTGCGACGCCACTAGATCTTCCTCCGCACCCGAAAATCCATGGCATGTGCTTGATTCCGGCTTCCTACGAGGAAGTAAAGGAATGGGAGGATTGCACGGAGTGGAGTAAGAGGTATCTGTGTCCGGACCTTTTGCTGGCAAGCAAATGGCTGAATATCCTGGCCTGGCATTTCTCTACGAGAGGAAATCGCGGGAGGGAGTTCGCATGGTGCCGCACCGCAGCGTGGCTTCTACGGGAAGCACGCCGCTGCCTTTTGTGCGACAACCGGACTGAGAAGTTGCTGATCTGAGTCCATCCAGATCCATGCATGTGGCTATGACTGCGGGGTGACTGCGGCATGACTGTGCATGACTGCGGACTGCAGGAGCACTTTGGTCTATGACTGCGGAGATCATGACTGCGGCCAAAGTGTGCAGTCAATTCACACTGTTCACATGACTGCGGTTGACTGCGAGAGAGCAAAACATCTCTGAGAGTATGACAGGCTGGGGTCGGGCATGACTGCGGACTTTCAACGAATTTTGGGAAATTCATTAACTTTTTTTTGAATCCAAAGAACAAAGCTTAAACAACAGGTGCGTGAATTGCATGCATGTTGCATCTGTGGCTCGGTTTCTATTTAGTTCACTGTAGGTACCTCCTCGTTCCCAAGACTTGTGTCGCTGCCATGGATGTGGTTCCTGCAACTGAGGAGACAGCCAACATGATTTGCCGTCTCTGTGGAAATGGCTACCCGGAGTCGGCAGGGCGAGTGCATGGGTCGAAATTCAGCTGCTGGACATGCTTGAACATTCAGCAGACAGTGCGTCGCAACCTTGGGACAACTGTGCCTCTGAATGAGTTCAGTCCCGAGGAGACGCTGACCTTCTTCCAAAAGGTACCGGAGACGAAAGAAGAAAAAGATGGCAAAGTGTCGTGGACCACCATCCGTGGACAGCTTCTCAAGGTCATGACCCAGCGCCACTTGTCTCGCTTCGCAGCCAAAGTGGAAGTTGAAGAGCTTCCACTGAGCGTCTACGAGACGCGCGGGTGGAAGAAGGAAACCGTGGAAAGATTCCCGCAGGAATGGAATGAGACATACAATGATTACATATACAAAGTGCCCATTCGAACCGTGACATGGGAAGAGGCTTTTGAGACAGTGAACGAAAAGATTTTGCAGCTTGAAAAGGAGCAGCAAAGAAAAAGGGAAAGAAGAACGGCGACCAAGGTACGACCTTGGACCTGCCGCCGCCGCCGGGGGGAAAGGAAAAGAAAGATGATAAAAAGGATGAGAGAAAGGCAGAGCGTGAGGCAGCCAGTCAGGCGAAAAAGATTTCTACGGGAAATCAGAAGGTCGCTTCGACGGCTGCCAACGCGCTGGGACCTCTCAATTCCTTGGAGACCTCCCTGGTGAAGCTGCTGACTAAGGCGGACGCAGTACCCCAAGAGGATTTTGCTGGGAAGAAATTGTGCCGCGAATTCTTGGAGAAGGCCAAGATTTGGAAGCAACAAGCCCACGCGGCTGTAACGCAGCAGGAGCAATCCAAGGGATCCGCAGAGGTGGAAACGGCATTGACTCCGTTGCCGTTTGATGCTGCCGCAGTGAAGACGCTGTGCAAGCAAGCTGCTGAAGGAATGAAAGAGGTACGAACTTCTTTTCCCAAGAAAGAAGCAAAGGCAAAGGCAGCCCCAAAAGATTTGGCCGCAAATGAGGACGGCCAAGGAGCGCCTAAGCGGCGCCGCACAAAGGGGGCCGCCTAAGCATGGCGTGGAAATGCCCAAATATTGCAGCTGCTACGCGCACGCTGAAAATTTTGTAGATACTATGTCGAAGTGATGGTTGCCGATCCATTCTACGCGAGTGGAGATCGACTGGCAGGCGCATCGTGACAAAGATTTCGACCGCGGTTCGGAACAAAACATGCGTGCGGCACCCGAGGTTCAACAAAATTGCCCACATGAAATCTACACTTCAAGTTCAGAATTGTATGCTATTAACGTCCCCCACAAAAAAATAACTTCTCAAGGAAACGGTGAAAGTATAGCTCTCCAAAGCTATACGTGTGCGCTACTTACAACTTCCTCGTAAGGTATCTAAATGTTGGAAATACCTCCCAAGTATGACCAACACCGTAACTTCACCCGAATCCATTGGAAGAATCAAATCCATGTGTCAAAAACAATGTTTCTTTTCACATCAGCATGAAAAGCATTTTAGAATGCTGAGTGAAGTAACATGAACCACTATTGTGAAATTGAGCAATAGCAGTTTTCAGTATATAATCTCGGTATATAGATTATATATATAAGTATATGCTATGTCCACTTGCAGGTGCAAGGACATGTTTCTCCAAGGACACGCAACATAAGCACGTCTCTTCTGTTGCAAACCCTGAGGCTCAAGGAGGTGACAAGCTCTATGCAATTCGAAAAACAAGTTGCAAACCAATGGATTAAAGATTAACTTCTCAGCCACTTTCGCTGCTGGAAACAACTACCAGGCCTAAGTCAAGAAGTGTGTAGTCCAAGTGATTGCTTTGTTGAGCCATGATGCAGTTGACGATACGCACAGGCACACGCAAACAGTATATATGCATATCCTACTGCATCAAATCGGTTTCTTCCAGCTAGATAGGAATGGCCAAAAAGGTCGACATGCGTGTGTTCAGAGCCTCCCCGACCGACAGCAAGCAAAAGTAGAGGTACGTCCTCTCTTTGCAGGACTGCTGTCTGACGTATGGGAAAAAGCTCAAAGAAAAAATAAAACCACGGGACTTATACAGCGAGCAGGAAAACGCAAGAAAAATCAGATTCGCTCGGCAATGCAGGCTTGCTAACTGTTACTTGAGTATAAAAAAAGCAAAATAGAAAGAAGGAAATTACGGAGCAGTGGCACGCCTACGCGGAGTGCCTACGATGCGTGATGGAGTCGGAGTCTGTGCACGACACAGCGCCAGTGTGACGCTGCCAGCTGCTCGTGCGGACATGCAGGCACGGATGCAACTAGAAGCATAGACAGAAAAGCGGCATTCTGAATGGCCACGAGCCAGGAAGAGTTGGCCGCATTTTTTGTTTGTGTAGAGTTCGCAGTGACGCTTCTGACGAGGAATTTGCAATAAAAAAAACAAACAGCCTGCCTCAGAGGCAGCAGATCAAAAGAAGACTCTGAAGCAAATCAGTATCGGCTACAAAGATGTGAACGGAAGACCACATAGAATCGGCATAGAATCAATGGTCGGATCATGTGCGCAGCCTACGCGGCTGGCTGATCCTATATGTGAAAGGTGTTTCTCTATAGAGATTCTACCTCGCATCCGTGGCATATATGTATACTGTCATGGCAAGATGCCGTTGCGATTGGGACCTGCCTTGGACTCTCACTTCCTTTCGCCGAAAAAAAAATACTTGCTTCGAATTCTGCTGTGTGCATGGTGCTGCAAACTAGGAAGCATGCATCAGCTGATTTACCCAGTCTTGATTCTGATGTCTCAACAAACCTCACACATAGAATAACATCATGTCACTGTATCGACGGGTCTCGAATTTGATGTTCAGAACACCTCACATGATAGGACACAGGTAACAAAGGCATGCATTGTGGCTGCGCAGTGGCTCAAGGAGAAGTGACTGCAATGCCCCCGCAAAAGAGAAAATTGAAAAAAGAAGACGATCCCTTGACACAATTTCAAACACTACGTCAGCTGCCCCGCTTGAGCCAAGCAGACTGTCGTCAGGTCATTGGTTTGCTGAGAGAAGATGATGCGGGGCATAGAACGGGATGCAGGGAGCACCACGTGTATCCCAAAGCTTCAAAGCTGCGCCGGTTGCTTTGGTCTGGTGAAAAGAAAGATGTGCCTGTATATGTAAATTCCTTTCCTGAATTGTTGCAGGCCAAGATAGATACATGTCCCCTCTATGGTCGCTTGTTGTCTGAAGCGTGGGAAAAGCATGCTGGAAACTTGACCTTAGTTGTCTTTTCAGATGATGCAACTCCAGGAAACATCTTAGCAGCTAGACAACCGAAAAAATCTTGCATGATATATGCAAGTTTCTTGGAGCTGCCCATTCTCTTCTTAGATGCATGCTGGTTGCCTTTAAGCAACAAAAGAACTACGGAGATCACGGACGCAGGATATTCCCACGCGGAGTATCTCCGGTGTGTCCTTGAGTCTGTGCATGACACAGCTCAAAACGGCTTGGCTATCACTTTGCCGCGCCATGGCCACTCCCTGTTGATCATAAAAAAGGCGATCATCCTGGGAGATCACGAAGGCTTGCGAGCCTTTGCCGGCTGCAAGGGCGCTGCTGCCCTAAAGCCTTGCTGGCGGTGTGTCAACGTGTTGGCCGGTCATCGTGCCTTGCCTCCGGGGCATGTGCATATTGGCTGTGCAGATACGGCGCTGTTGCGACCACAGACCGACGATGGTCTGCTTGCGGTGGTTGCACACCTACGTGGGTGCTCCACGAAGAAATCTCTGCAGGAAGCTGAAAAACTTTTGGGATGGTGCTTGTCCACCATGGAAAAAGGAGTCCTTGCCTCCAACGCCTTGAAGCAATGGATTTCTTTAGATTCCTTCTATGTGGATTCCATGCATCAGTTTTACTCATGTGGCCTCGTTGGACAAGACATTGGTCTTTGGTACCACATGTTCCTGCGCGCAGGCTTTACTTTGTCTACCTTGCAAAGATGGATGAAAATTGGATGGAAAACTTGCTCTGGTGGACCTTCGCCCGCAGAATGCTTCCACGAGAAGCTGTTTCGAGATGGCGGAGACTATCGTGGTGATGCCGACACCACATTGCTTGCTTTGCCGCTCCTAGCTAGCTTCTCTAAGGAGATGGTGGCTGGACATGAAGCAATGCAAGCCCCAAATGAAGCGTTATAGAAATTGCAGGAAGTGACACAGCTTCTCCATAAAACAAAAATGGAACCTCAAAAAGCAAACAAGATATCTGAGCAGTTGAAAAAATACAAAGAAGCATGGGACATCGCCTACGCGGCGATGGCAGGGGCACGACCCAAATTCCATTATGCGTTGCATCTCCAAAGCCAAATTCACAAATGGCAGAGACACATCGATTGCTTTGTGGGGGAACGCAAGCATCGGGTGTTCAAGTCGATTGTGGCTCCGCGCCTGTCACGACTTAATTGCTTCACGCGAAGCACTTTGTTGCAAATGACCGAGACAGAACTGGCTACCGGTCACGATGAATCTGAATATACTGGCCGCCTAATCGGCAAAGCCACGCACGACGTGGTGCTCGCGGAAGCACTGGGTATCTCGCCCAGTGCGTCCTTTGCAAGAGGAATTTAAATATACTGTGTGGAGTTCTCACGTGGAACATTCATTGAAATGAATGCCACTAACGTAATTGAAGTCCTGCATGGCCTTTCCATGGCAAATTCATTCTATATCGTGCTGCAGGTGTTGCAACCTGTTGTCCCGGAAAAATTCATTGTAAAGTGGCGATATGTGCCGAACTCCCTTCAGATCCTTGCAGGATCTAAGCTGATCCGCAAGGAACCTCTGCGCTTAGTCCGCAAAGACCAAAACGGTCTGTGGCTCCTGCGCTAACAGCGCACTTCGGTCCACGCGGAAAAAACCCTCTCACGCTATCTGCTCGTGGAAGAAAAACCATCAAAATCAACAATAATTTACTTATCTCATAAAAATCCAAAAAAAAAACGTATAAAACACTTAGCAAACTTAGGTTGCCACTTAGCGGACCACTTAGCACACTTAGCAAACCATCCTAACCTAAGTTCGCTAAGTGCCATGCTAAGTGGCTAAGTTCCCCGGCGACTCCAAAGTATGATCACTCCTCTGCTGCGAAAGACCGCTTCTGAATCAACGATCGACATGACGGCGAGTGATGGCGAAAAGCAAGTGAAGAAAATCTCATGACCACGTTTGAAAAACTCTCCAAGTGACCTCATGCAATTTGCATCCTAAACATCTACCCCAATGTGATGTCAATCAAGCAAATGCATGAAACATGGCATCTCACGGTTGCTTGAGCACATGCACTCATGTTCAAAAATTCAGCATCCGCCCCCACTTGACATGAGAACATCCACACATGTTCAGGCATGACATCTCATGCAACCCGCACATCAGAGTTTGATGCTTTCACATGCGAAAGCTGTCATCATTCATGACTTTTCATATCAAAGCTGCATTCGCCCTGACATTTCTTCATAATGCTGCGGAAGGGGGTTCATATCATTTGTACACCTCACAGGTGTTGCATTTCGCTTGGCATCTATGCGGCATGTCTGGCAACCGCTCTCTCACACGTATTGCAAATTGGGTGCAAAAACTCCGGCTTACGTTCAAGCCTCGTGTAATGCATGGAAACTCTCCTCCCACACAGAAATTCAGCACCGCTCTCATCCTGCAAAACATGAATACAGCTGCTTGATTTGTGCCTGAAGTAAACTGCAGCCAGCGACATCCATGCTGTGTCTTTGTTCGGTTGCCACGCACCATTCACTCGATCAACGGCTTCTTCATCACAAGCAAAGTCAAGGTTCTCTTCATCTCCAGACGACTCACTCGAAGACTCTACCGCCTCGAGGTCCTGCATCCCTTGGGCTCTGGTCCTCATACCTTCGTCAGCAAACATCCCAGAACGAGTTCGGTCTGGAAAGAACTTCTGCTCTGCTATGGCATCCAACACCTGCTGCAGAGACCGCAGTGGTGCTGCCATAGCATCACGAGCGTAAGTATTCACGCTGCGATCTGCATTTGTATGATGATAGCCCAATGCACGTCGTGTAGAAATTTCGAGTCCGAATTTGCTGCACCAGCTGAGCGCCGTAGCTTTCAGTGAATGTGTGCCGACTTCGGACACTGCCGGTCCTTCAGCACTTCCCAGCAGTCCACGAAGCCACATAGCCGCACTGCTGGCCGTCAATGGAACCTTGGACCAAGTTGCTCCTTCTTTTGGCCCCGGCAACAGTGGCAGCCCCTCACCAGTTTCCAGTCTCTCCGACCTCCTGAGTTGCATCCATGTCCTCACCCAGTCGGTCCTCCCAACCGAAAGAATTGGTGCAGTCAATGGAAGGAATCTTGTTTTCCTTTCAAGTGTCGTGCTTGTCTTGGTCCTTGACGCATCCGCTTCCAGGAATCCTGTTGCAACTCCATCCCTCAGCACGATGTCCTGCTGAAGCTTCACAACGCTCAAAGCGTCTGAATACCGTGCTCTGGCATAGAGAGTAAAACAGAAAAATCCAGCGGCAATGCGATCAGACAATCCTGCAGGCCCATTCATCACCACATTCTCCAATTGAATCACTTGTGCAACACTGTTCTGCAACACTCAGCGCAGGCCTCTGCACCAAGCGTCTCTTCTTGATGAAGAAGCAGTGTGTCACGCCCTTGCATCTTCCAGTGGTGGCTGACTCCACATCGCCTCTCAGTCCAAGAAGATGTTTTGCAAACGAAAGTGAGATCAAAAAGCTCCTGGGGTAAGTAGAGTGCAAAACTGTCATCGCTCTTCAAGTAATCACACACGACAGCCTCACTTACCGGAAAAGCCTTTTGTCCATGGTCCATGCAAAATCTTGAGAAACGACAAAGTGGATTGACACGCGAATGAAGTGTTGAGGATGCTTTACCAGCCAACGCATCTTGAATGCTCTGCGACAAACCCCCAGTGGCATAGGCCATGTCACCTTGACTGAAGAATTTGATTGCAACATCCCAAGCAGCAGGTTCCGACGCGATGAGGGAAGTCCACTTACGCACAGCTGCTTTCCTCTCGGCTGACAACCTCTCACTCCACAACCTCTCGTCACATGTCTTAACCAACTTAAGACCTGCCTTTTTGAATGCTGAGCTCACTTCCACGCTGTCATGTTGATCACTAGCACTGTTGTAGGCTACAGCAGTCTCTGACAACTCTCTGACAGGAATCGGCAGGCTGAAAACGTTTCTCACCACATCAACAGGCCCTACAAACTGTCGCTCCCAAGGCATCTTGATATTGTTCGAAAAGGCATGTTTGGATGCTCTGAGACATGACAAAATGTGTGGCCCTATTGTATCATCCACTTCATCCCTAGTTCGCTTCAGACTGGAAGTCATGGTCACTGGATGAATCGGAAATGGAAGAAGGATCTGAGGACACCGCAGGTCTGTCACTCCACGCAGCTAAAGGAGGTGTAGGCACCGACCAACTGCTCCCAGCGTACTCCAGCAAATGAGAGGTGGCCGCCAGGGCCAGGTCAGCACGCTCTGCGTAAAAACAAATGCGAGTCCGAATGAAAAACTGAAAATCCCTCTGGTCCAAAAACACAGTGACCACTGAGCAAGTATTCCAGTACAGCAACAAACAATGCGAAAATTCACAAAGTCTGATGGAATGAGAATACCGTTCCAAACTGCACTGAATGGGCATTCACAGTGAGAAAATCCACAAGCAGAAAAATCCGAATGCAGTCGCCAGTCCAAACACGTACCAGCTAAGAGCTCCCCACCGGGGCTTGACCACAATGCCCAATGTCAAGGGTGAAGCGAAGGCCACTTGACCCTTATGCAGCGCAGCTCCAGAGCGGCGACGCATCCATGGGATGAAGATTTCAACAAACGGGTTCCCACCCACACCTTCCCAGCATAAAACTGCAAGGATAATAAAAATCATTCTGCACATGTGGTGGCACTGAACGTGTTTTTTTTTTGGTTGTTTGTGATTTCACTGTCATCATCCAAACATGGGTATGTCACCTCGAATACCTGTGTGTACAGCAAAACACAAAACAAACCAAAAACACAAAAAGGTGAAACGTGCACATACGCATGACATTGGCATCCTCAATAAACAGTCCACATGCAGACAAAAACATCGCACATACGCGAATGCGCGGGGCGCATACGCACACCACGCAAAACATACCATAGCCACGCCGTGCCACGTTGAAAACCCAAGGAACCTTGGAACAAGGCAACCATTTAAGATTACAGACCCAGTCGTTTCTTTAACTCCTTGCCCTTTCTTTACACTATAAAAGGATATCACTCTTTGAGTGAACTCTCCATATATGCTCAGCATAGTAGCACAACAACCAGATAAACCACGCCTGTTTCTTCTCTTGAGGAGATAGAGCCATCGCCTCCTGAATTGTGGAACCCCGAGGTTTGAAATGAAAACATCATCAATATCTGAAGATTTAAATGGGGAATGGGGAAATCCAAAAAAAAAAACCATCAATTCGCTTCATTTCACCAGTTGACATATTCCAATCATAAGATTCGATTGGCAAATGTGCAATACTAAATGTGATGGAATATCAACCATTCACCAATTGTTTTTGCAAAGTTACCCCAAGTGAGCCAGAATAGGTGATTGCCAGATCGAAAGTTGCTGCCCTGGATCGAGGTGCTTCGAAACGATGAAGGCTCCAAAGTCCCTTGGATATGCCTGCGAGCTCTTCAAGGCACTTCCACCGGCCCTGGGCCACGGAAGTACAAAGGGTACATATATTATTAATTACAAATGCTGCATATATTTATAATGACATATTTACTCATTGTTACACACTAAGCGACCCAAATAATTCAGGCAAATATTAGTGTATATATAATAATATAAATATATATATATATATTAATATTAATATATGGAGCATTTATCAGATTCAAAGATTCTGTGGTTGGCCAGAAGAACATAAGATCCCGACACACTTTTGTGACCACTCTTGGAGATGGTTTTTCTTCACCATACCAGGGGCCGATTTCGTGCCTGCACACCTCCGGCTCTCCACATGACCTATCCAATACCTGCAGCATGTACCATGTAAACGATTCTTATGTTTATAGTTCCATGTGGATATTCAATCGAGGTAACTTACTGAGGAGGGAACGCTGATCCCAGGAGGTATGACGGCTTCGCTGTCCAATGTCCGAATGTGGACATCCAACTTAGCAAAGGTGAAGGTTACAACTTTGAGTAAACCACCGGTTGTATCACATCAAGTTTTTTTACATTGGATCTAGATATTGGGATAATTGGAACAAAATCAGCAAAAAACATTAATATATTAAACTGAAATTGCAATGGTGTTTTTTTGCTTACTGTTCCGGTTATCCCCATATGCATACTTCCACCAAGAAACAAACGGCGAAACACAGCTTCATAATGAGTCATTAGAAACTGCATGTAGGGCCAATAGATCAGAACAGATGAAGACGGCTGCTCCACCTTATGACAATGGGCACGGGGACCACCCCTTGCAAGACATAACAAAAAAATATTGAATGTATTCACTATTGTTCCAATAAGGCACTGCCCAATCAGCTCCAAGAACCAGTGCAATGCAGGCCAATAAGACGAAGCGAGTTGCGATACAGTTGCCACATTGAACCATGGTCTTTCCTCATCGATGAAAGTTAACATAAAACTCATAAAGTTCAATGTGGTTTTAGCTCAGAACCGAATCAACAATATATCAAATCAGTGCGCAAACAGGTCACGGTCGTCACCCAATATTGCTCGAAGTCGTTGATGGGTACCGGAGCTTATCCACACCCATCTTAGTCAGAGAAAACAAAATTCTTGAAAATTCAACAACCAAATTGATGTTTATACTTTGAAATCATGTTTGCTCGAATCAAAGTGATTGTCAAGAAACGAGGAGCATGGAACACCTCCCCAAAGCAGAGAGCCTTTTTTAAGGCGTAATGTGTCCCTGACGGCCACAAGGAATCCAAGGTCGGTCAAGATGTTGTTTTGGTCGTCTGGACGATGTTCCCAGTCGTACCATTGCCTGGGATCAATTTGATATCAACTTATATTGTCCGGTTAACTACTAACCCCTTTAGGTGAATCGAGATATCGATAGGAATTCCAATTTGACAGCTATCATGCACCAGGCCAACCATCCGAGAACCTGGATTCTAAGTGGTGGACGCCTTCAGTCCAGCGGCTCCTGGGCACGATGGATACGGGCAGGCGGGATGGAAACCAATTTGATCAGAGTTATCATTGTGATGTATATAGCCTTACAAGGTCCAAGCTTCGAACTATAAGATGACGTCAGTGAGGAGCAACCGCTGAACATCTCCAGCAACCATACATCCTGATACCACCATAAAATCCATAAAATGTCATTAACACCATTTCAACAAAATACTTGAAAGAAATGGTGATTATTTTGTCTTGTTTCTGAGCCAGTCACGCGCTCCCATTGGCAACCAACCTTCCGGAAACAGGAAATCACTTTCAAAAAAAAGTTAGACTTAAATTTGAAATTGGCAATCCCCTGTTCTCCCCGCGCGCACCCACCAACCACACCAAACCGGGAAGGGAAGTGGGCGGTGCCCAGAAACGCAAGCGCGTCCTAAACCTACGCAGAAACAAAACCAAAAACGTCAAACGAAACACACCGAAAGAAACTCCTACAAACCACAAACAAAAACCAAACCAAAACCCTCAAACTAAAAACCAAACCCCAAATCACAAAAACTGACATCAAGTGAGAATGCATGTGAAAATGCGGAATCTGCACAACTGATCAGCTCGCATCCCAACCTTTTTTGCGTATTGGTTGGGTCTTAGGCTCAAAGTCTGATCTGCTGATCATCCGTCCATCTGAGCTCAAGTTCACACGCATTGTTCTCACCAGCATTTGAAATGCATATTCATCTCATCAAACTTTTCCAAAGCAAACGGTGCCGAGAAGTACAGCACCCNGAGCTCAAGTTCACACGCATTGTTCTCACCAGCATTTGAAATGCATATTCATCTCATCAAACTTTTCCAAAGCAAACGGTGCCGAGAAGTACAGCACCCACCGTAGCGAGGACAGCCGTGTGCCCCCACTACATTTCTGAATCTGAAACTGACTCTTAATCACTCCAAGTGCATAGATTTAAACCAAAGGACAATCCCCAAGGCCAAGCATCACCAGTCGCTCTTCTCAAATTCCTTGGCCCGGGCATCTATTCGAGAAAGGGACCTTAGAGCATCTCGATCCAGGTAGAGCGATCGCTCCTTCCAAAGCATCTTTATGAGTTCCACATCAATTTGACTCCAGTCGCATTCAATCCTCTTCATCGGGTCTACCCCGGAGAAATCCAGATTAGTCAATGCATCCGCCAATGTGTTTTGGTCACGCGGGCGCCAGTTGAGTTGAACTTGCACTTGCGCTCTCATGAGCTCCACTGTCAGCTGCATGAAAACCAAACAAAGTGGCCATTTGGTTGTGAGTCCCTTTTTGATCAAATGCTCATTTGCCTTGTTATCTGTACCGGCACAAACAGTGAGAGGAACAGGGGTTTGGTCTCTTGATCTCTCCAAACATTTGAATGCATGCATGGCCACCAGAACAGCTAGTAGCTCCGCAGTTGTCGACGCCCACTGAGATTCCCCATCATCTTTGAAAAGGAAAGGAGCATGAGTCGAGGTCAGCTCCAAAGAGAACCATGCCCCTGTTTCCAAGTGATGGCCACCTAAGACCACTCTCCCAGTCTCACATTTAGCATCTGTTCTAAACAACTCTCCAGCCCCTTGCTGGGGCCTCCTGCAAGTGTTCATGTAGACGCAATCCGCAAACTGACTTCGAAGAAATCTGAGGACCATCATCACAAGTCTCGGAGCAGTAGCCACAGAGCTCCTGTCAAGTGCCGCGCTCCAGGAGTAGAGTGGTGCCATGAATGGCTTCAGCCACACAAGAACCCTGGCCACAAAGCCAAGTCGGCCAACAAATTCATTGAAGCGTCTCATCAAAATTGTTCCAGCCGCACGTTGAAGATCATCAATGAAGTTGACAAGCCAATCCCCTCGTCGCTTTGTAATGCCAAGCAAACACTCTTTGTAGTCAAGAAGATATCCCACAAACTGCACCTGCAAACCGCCTGAGAATTTTCCATAAGAAAAGGGGGTCCCCAACAGCTCATAAATGAGAAGGACAGCCCATTGGTTGACAAATTTCCGCTGGCCCAACCACGTCACATGCAAGTCGTCGACATACACCAATTGGTGCCACTTCTGCCAATTCATAATGTATGCATTCAAACGCCCCATGCCAGAAAATAGACGACTCCACCAATAGGACGCTGACGACACTCCAAATGTGCCAACCGTGTTGAGCCACACTGTCTTGTCCTCAGATCTCACCTTGCATCCCAACAAGGGCCAGTCTTGACGTCTGATCTTGACCAGTCTGTGGGCTGAGCTGATATCAGCAGAAAGAGCAAAGAATGAATCCTGTTCCTCCTGCACCCACCTGACCACCGACGCTGCATCTTCTGGCCCTGGGTATTGCAACTGATCCTGGAACATAATGTTGTTGTTGAGACGAACGTGGTGTGTGCCATCATGTAACTGCCTTACATCACCGTTGGGCTTCCTAATGGCTCCCATGGCAGCAATGAGCTGTGTGCGCTCAGGGAATTCAGTCTTCAAGCTACCCAAGGTTGTAGGCACCATCCGTCCCAGAGCCTCTTCTTCCTGAAACTTTCTCTCCATGTCATCGGCCATTTCCACAGCTGACTTGTAGTTGCTTGCAATGTTATTGAACTCAGATTCATCCAATGGCCTCACCTTCTCCTTCTGGGGAAATACTTCCGGTGTAGCTGGTTACCGGGTGTTTTTGTTGGGTGGTCCATTGGTTGATCCATAGCAGCCATGTCAGTCTCATCTGCTGCCCCAACTGTTGACTGATGCTGAGATGCTGGCTCTGTCATATGGACATCTGTCTGGAAATCAGGAAGGTTCCCAGGGCACTGATCTGAGGATTTTCCCCCCTTTCGTGAGACGATGAGCTGTGCCAACCACTTGCAAAGCGGTGGTGGGTATGCCGCTGACCCTGCAGTTTTCCATTTTCCGTTTTCTTTGCCAACTAACTTCCGTTCATGAAAAGCATGTGTGCAATCTGAAGGCAAAGGTCCCAAATAGTGTCCTGACTCGTCCAAAATGGGAAAACCTTGAAAAGGATACTTTGCAGCTTGCTCCAGGGATGTGATAAAACGTGTGGGTTTCGGTGATGCGGCACCGAAATGGCATTGGAAAATTGCAAATGTAATCGCACCAAAAGTTTGGACAAACTCATGCATCTCCGGGAGTTGCCAAACACTCGCCGGTCGGTCCCCAGTTGTCGTTTTGCCCAAGTCCTCTGGATGCTCAAACAGAAAATCGGTATCAAATTGATGGCACAACCGTATTGTTTCGAAACATTGAAGAACCAGAAAATTGTGATCCTGTACCAACTGAAAATTAGCTCCAGTGAGCCAAGGGAAACCCCATGGGTGATTGTAGTTCCTGACTGGTACAGGCCCAGGGCTGTTCTGTTGATTGCAACGAGCCCGGGAAAAGGAGTTGCACGGTGGTGTAAGGACCACCACATCCCAAAATTTTGCACGTATTTCAGACCAAATTTCATCCCACAACTGTTGTTGCAAAAGATCATCTGAATCACTTCTTTCGATGTCAACTTCACGCATTTGAATATCAAAACGGTTTGAGCGACCCAACTCTTGCAGAAAATGATGTATGTCAGCTTTGCGTCTTTGACCACAGAAAAGATACAGCACCCGAAGCTGAGGCAAGCGCTGTTGTGGTCTAACTTGTCACTCCTTTTTGTTCTGGCCACTCTGGAATTTGCTATGCTCTCTCGCAGCATGGTCCCCAAAGCAACCCTTGACTCTGCACACATGAACTCGGCCGCATTTCCCATTGCAACCCTGGGAATTAAATGCGAAACATATATCTCTGCCGTCCGGCGTTTGGGAAACCAATGGCAAGTCGCCGTGTTTCCCTTTTCCTCCACCTTTATGCCCCTTGAAGGAACCTTTGTGGAAATTGCCACCCTTCTGGTGGTTCTTGCCCTTGCCTTTGAATCTGTTGTTGGAATCATGATTCCCCTTGTGGCTTGTTCGCTGATACTTTGCTGGAGATTCTGATGCTGTCAATGCCAACGGTGTTGTAAAGAATGCTTCCTTCAAGTCTGGATCCTTAATAACCGAAGTCAATGCCTCGGCCAACGTCTTTTCACCTCTGTTGACAAGTTTCACGGCTTCTCTTCGGAGCCGGTGTTCATATTGCAAAACCAATGCCCAGCTCGGTTTCAACGACACCTGTTGATTGTCCATCGGCACCTTGATGGAGTTGACACGATCTCCCAAAATGAAATCAATGAATTTCTGAAAATGATCGTACTTGAGATCGGACAGCCAGTGCTTCGACTTGAACTTGGCACTCATGCATAACCAAGAAATTGCTTCCAACTTCATTGATTGCCTATACTCTTCTGTGTTGGCAGGCAAGCTGCCTTTGGTCTTGTTCTTGACCACCCGGACATGGCCTGAAGAATCCAAAGAAGTTTGCAATGATGCTGTGTTCTTGTGAGCTTTGCTGGTCACCTCATCAAGAGTTGCGGCTGAAATCTCACCATTCTCACATTCTTCAACTTTGACTGCAAGGTATTCAGCAGAAGGTGTATCCTGGTCTGAAAGGGGACCTAATGTCCCTTCAACTGCCTTTAGCATCGCCTGCCTTTCGCTGTGTTGGAGATTTCTCGGCATGCCCATGACTTTGCTCTCTGCATGCAACTCTGTTTCTTTTTCATACAACTGTTTTCCAAAGATCCATGCACTAACCACCCTCGCAGCTTCTGCCCGTTGTTCAGCCCCTGCATTTGCGTCCACCTGAAAATCAGTTCTGAGCGCATTCCTGACTTCCGCGGTAGATTCTGCCAAAGCGATGAACACACGCAGGGACTTGTAGTGCTGTGCTAACTTGTATTGGGTTTCAAGACTCACTTCCGAATCTTCCCAAACATACTGTAGATCAGAGGTCGCATTCTTCTGAAGAAATTCCCTCTTCTGATTGTCATCCAGTGCAGCCATGGCTAAGCCCGTGACGAGGATGCAGAAAATCAGCAAAGATAACAAATGAATGTGAAATTGTTTCCAAAGCTGACACCTGAAACCAAATCCAAATCAACAAGCATAAAAGAAAGTTCACAGAACGAAAAGAAAGACCATGAGTTCAACTTGCCCGTGGAAACTGACATGTCTTAGAAATTTATTTCGGTGCAGGTCCCAAAACTGCGGCTGAATCTGAGTCTGAATCATGTTGCACTGTGGCAACTTTCCTGCAACAATCTGATTTCAACCACCGACGTGCAAGCATGTTTCCTGCTCTCCACTTCACAATTTCAAACTGAATCTGAAACGCAGCTGGCTCTCAAACACCCTTTTTCGGCATGACCATATCACAACGGTTCGTCATGTTCCGACCTCTGAGTTTCTGACTCGGTCGAGGATGAATCGCCCGATGTGCTCGAGCTATCTGACCCTTGCTGACCCTCATCCACCTGCAACCTTTTCTTGCAGATGCGGCACATCACATCAAAGGAGTTCTCATCAACTGTTGAAAGGTCAAATGTTTCAAGACATCTTTGCGATCTGACTGGGCACTTGAAATGTGCATGCAACCTTCTGAGCCCTGTGCGCCTCGAAACCGTGACAAAGTACTTCGGCCCTTGGTCAGTTGGCCGTGTTTCGACCTGTTCAACAGGATCTGTATTTGAATTTTCATGAATTTCCAAAACTTGATCATCTTCTGAATCATGCTCCAAAACTTGCAAAGGTTCCAGCTGACGTTCGAGCTGCTGTGTATGTCTGCGCCGAATCCGGTGTCCAATGACTCCGTGTGCATCTGCAAACTGTGTGATTTCCTCCAGCAACTCTGTTTCATCTACTTCAGCAGTCCCTCGAGTCAAAGCATTGACAACTTCCATTTGTATTGTCTCAACCACTTGACGTGCAGTATGAATATGCATTGCTCCCTGTACGTCCGATGGCCCATCTCCCCAAGTAGTCTCTTCGTTCTTTCTGAATCCCGATAGCCAATGCAGCCTGATTGAGGAAATGTCTGGGGCTGTGACCCGTCCAGAAAAGCAAAAGATCTCCCGGAGCCAACAGCATGGCCATGTTTGCACGCCAAATTCCATCTTGAAACTTCGGGGTTCCCAAGCGACCCAGGACAATGCGCATTGAATTTATCCGTCCAGCCATCATTTGCAGAGGGCACCAAATAATCCCTTGGATATATGAAACTATCCAGCCGTGTGAAGTCCATTCCTTGCAGCATCCAATCATGTCCAGTCAAAGAAACATCGCGATGAACAAAGACAGGCAATTGTCCATGTATCTTCCCAGCTCCAGACGTCTTGGTTCTGGCCAGTCGGGCCGTGAACCCCCCTCGTGAGAGCTTCAAAGTTTCAGGAAGTATGTTCTGAATATCATCAACTCTCAATGATGTCCAGCATGCTAATAACATCACCCAGGCAATGAATCTGCAATACAAATCCTGTTCTGAATCCATCACGAAAATCTCCAGGGAAACTAAGATTGCAACTGTGTACGGTTTTGCAGGACGTGGCAAACGTGAGTTTGTTTCAAGCTCCAATTTCCAACTGGACAAATGTGCAAGCCAAGTGTGATCTGAAGAGATGCGTCTGTCCTCCGGTACACGTCCAATCTGCTCAAGAATGGTCAAAGATGCATGAAGCTCACTCGGGAAAGAAAAAGTGCACCCCTCATCAATTCGCTCTTCAACGTAAGCAACCAAAGGAACATTTGACTTTGGCCACACTTCACCTGACAAAGCCACTAACCAACTGCGAAATTTCTGCCATGCTCTGAGTCTGTTACGCAACGTCTTTGACCTCCGGCTCCCAAAGATGCGAATCCAAGCCCTGTTAGGATCTTGCAGCATATCGATCTGAAGAGATACAGGCAGACACGCTTCCCTCAAGATCTCTGCAAGTTGCAATGCGTACACGTCTCTCTGTTGTTTCTCAAGGTCTGCACGTTGGGTGCCCTTCTCATCACGTTTACGTTTCAATCTTTTCTTGCCAAATCTAAAATGTAAGAAGGACTCTCTTTGATGATCTCTTCAAACTCTTCTTGGAGTGATCTCAACTGTGAATTTCCAGGATGATGCAAATGCCCAAAACTATCCATGCAACGCAAGTTAACCTGACGTGCACAAGGTTTTGACATGGCAGCTTTCCACTGCAGTAAGATGTTGACGGCTTCTTCACCAACAGCACCAAGGTCAGTTGTCCCGTAAGCATCTTGCAAGATTGATCTAGCATCTGCAGCTGACTCCAATGCAAAGAAAAGAATCTGTGGATCTCTGAAAACTCGGTTGACATACTCTAAAAACCTTGTGCCAAGTGCATCAAGTCCTGTCCACTCCATTGCGTACCCATCGGGTATGGCGTGAGCGTCCCTCTACTGTGTCGAAGTGTTTCTGATTTCTGAAGCCGACAAATCACGAAGACAAAATGAGTTCCCACTCTTTCCAAATGAATGCACCACACTCAAGATTGAATTCGATTCGAAGATACCATCGATGGTTTCTGGCAATGTTTCGTTTCGAAGTGACATCACTGAAGCTGCACGAAATAAATCACTCACACAGAAAATAAAAACACCAAAATAACTGAAACTAAAACAGGTAAAGCAAACCTCGCAGAACCTAACGCACCTTGCGACCCCAACACCCCGCAGGAAGACAAGACACACGAAGCAAGCAGCAGAAGCGGGAGAGGCCGCGCCACAGGAAGGCAGGCAAGCAACAACACAACAGAGACAGCGAGGCAACACACCAGACCAGACAAAGGGGACCACCGACCACACCCACCACCACCAGGCACGACGCGTCACAAACAGACTCCTAGGTAAACCTAAGAAGCAGAACGCTGTGCCTGTGGTTCTCCTCCAACTCCACACTCTGCGACAAAATCACATAAGTGAATCCTTAGGGGCGAGAATTTTGGTTGTGTTGGGTCTTCGGTTTTTAGGTAATGTTGTTCTCATGTTAACACAGGCTTCACTGCAACAACGAACATAGGACCAGATAAGTTTACCTTCAAAAGATACAACATCAAAACTTTTCCACCAAAGGTCATCAACACAAGGAGACCCAGTCTGAGAAGTTGGGCGCATTCTCGCGCCGACAAACGGATTCCACGAGTGGACGGCATAGCTTAGGAACACTTGTAAAATTAAGCAGCAACTCACAACTCGAGCTCGCTGTCGGGCCATATGCAGCTAATTGTCAGTGAACATAGCTTCCACATGTACATCATTTTGACAAAATGCTTCCATACCATTAATGTATGAAATATTTACCCATATTTGTGATCATTTGGGTCATTTTGGGGGTAACTATATATGTATGTATGGGTAAATATTCCATACATGGAACACATCTGTCAAAGTATAGGGCTCTCGTTTTTTTCTATGTCTCAGAGGCTCTCACGATTGTAGACCACGCAGTTGATATCAACATGCGGTCATCGAAGTCACCATTTTGGCTACATCCCCACGCATCAGTGAATCAGGTCAGATGTCCCGACTTCGCAAACAAAACAGCACGGCCTAAATGAACAGTTGATCAAATTCTCCAAATATGTGATGAATTTAAAAAAACAAGACTGTCTAAGACTTCACCCTGATGCTTCGCCAACCCAAAAACTAGTAAGACAATTGTTCATCTCTGAGTCAAAAGTTCTAGAGGTTCTAGCCATGATTTCACTTGGTCTCATGAGGCAATTCATCCCAGCCAGCAAGGACACGGGCATGTTGATACACCACCGTCCAACCCCGGTGACCAACCGAAACCGTTGTTCCACCTTGGCCATTCACCTTGTAGTTCAAGTAGGCCTGCTTGGTCTCGTTGACGTAGATCTGGTTCTTGTACCACCTAGAGCATACGGAGTCAACAACCCATGGACTTGGAACATAACAGGAAAATCTGGAATATGAAATTGATTTTTGTTTGATAAATTCATCGGCATATGAAATAAACTGGGGCCACCACAAAACCTGCATTGCACTAGTTCCATCTTTCTCGGGCTTCAGTGTGAATGACATACGCAAAGGGTCCATGTTCGGGACAGCCATTCCCGCAGTTCGAAGAACGGGCTCCTACATGCATCTCTCAAAAATAATTATAGCATTTCAATCTCACATACTCATCAAATCATCAACCAGGCTATGCAGTGGCACATTGAATGCATGAACTTGAAAAGAATGAATGATGTTGTTGATCCCTTCATTTTGAAAGGCCAATCCAAAATATATTATGCAGTTGGTTTGAACTACAGATCCGAAGTTATCTGAACGGGCCCCTATTCAGTCCTTCTCAGCAAAAAACCAATGCCAAGTCATTATTCTCTTTGGGTTTTCCGGGCTTCTTCTTTGGCTGAGGATCCCGGGCAGACCCGTTGGCACTCGGCTCCGCAGCTACGGAAGGCTCCGGAGCTGCATCGGCAGGAGGGGGGGCATGCGCAGGTTCAGCTGGAGTCTTTGGTGCTGACTTAGTTTTCACTGCAGTCGCTTTTGCTTTGGGTGCCCTTTTTCGTTTCGGTTTATTCTTGCCATCCTCTTCAGCATCGTCATCATCAACATCATCGGGTGCCCTTTTGCGTGATGCCGCTTTCAACACCTGACCAAACAAGACTAATGAACAGATATGACAAAATTATACCTGGTCATCTAAATGAAATTAAGTGACATATGCAAAAGGACCATCAACAACTGATTGATTACAGAATGACGTGTTTACGCCTTCGCTTGTGCGGCGGCAAGGTCTGTGGCATCATCCCCAGATCCAAGGCTCTGAGACAAGGCCACCACCTGATCTGCCAGGCTGCCATTGATAGTGACCCCGCAAGGTAGAAGAGGCTTTCGTTCCTTCACAGGGTGGCAATACTTAAGTGCTTCTGACCCCAAAAGCAAGAAGACAGATGAACTCGTGTATTAATATTTAGGTATGGGTCAAAATTCAGTCCCCCAAAAATATTCACCATTATATATGCTAAATCTTTGGTCTTGAGTGCTAATTTTCGACCCATCCCCAAATGGTTTTTGTGTGAAAACAACAGGCCTTCTCAGCCTGACGAGCTGTGACTTGCACAGCCTCAGGACTAAACTTCCATGTGTATCAAACAAGTTGTGAAGTAACCCACTGAATTGGAATGAAGAATGTCTCAAGAATATTGGTTGCATGTACTGATGAGGTAGATCTATACAAGCTGGACACACTAGCTGCCACACCTCTGCACTTGGCTCGGCGGTCGATGGCTTCGAGTTGTCCTTGCCAAAATCAAAGTATATAGTCAGATACTTAATTCTAGGCTGTCACATTTTCACAATTAGCTCGCCTAACTTGCCACCAGCTTTCTCCATAACCATCAACGGTTGATTTTCATGTTATATAAGGTTTGTAATTAAATTGTGTTTATGGGTATGTTTCACTATGATATGATAATGAGGCACCTTTTTTTTGGCTTCACCAGATGATTTTTTGAGCTACTAAAAAGGACTCCTAATTCTGAAAGACTCCCAATATATCTTGTTCAGGGAAAGGTGACCGGATATGTTGAACCTCTAATTTCATAGCAGTCCTCCACAGCAGGCCTCTTGGAACGCTCATCATCCTGATCCTGCAAGGAACATTGTGTAATCATTAAATTACCTAATTCTGAGAGACTTCCAACTTGTTCAGGGAAAGGTGACCGGATATGTTGAACCCCTAATTTCATAGCAATCCTCCACAACAGGCTTCTTGGAAACCTCACCATCCTGGTCCTGTAAAGAAAATTGCTTAATTTACGTGAAATACATACCAAAACATATACTTGAACCCATAATTTCACAATCATTCATAATGTTTCTTGGCAGGGGCATCATACGCAAAGAACATGTTGTTTTCAGGAAAAGGTACCCAACCATGCATGGTGAACCATGAATTTCACACAACAGTCCTCCAGGCACTTCTTGGAAGGCACATCATCCTGGATCAGTAATGACTATGTTTCTTGTTTTCCCAGGAAGAGGTGACCAATGTTGAAACCTCAATTTCACATAGCTATATAGCAGTCCTCCATGATCTTCACAGCGTCCTGGGCGGAAATGTCACATTTAAACCGAAAACATTTGTTTGAAATTCTTTGGACCAATGGTTTTGCATTCAGAAAAGAATTAGTCACCAATTTTCCAACAGGATACATTTGAGTTTGAATCCATCCACACTAGAATCAAATTGCTCTGGCCTTGGAATCCACGTCGGATGCACTGGATGATGAAGACAACATAGGTACATCCTGCAGCGGGTTTCCCCATATAATAGAAGGAATATAGGAATGCGGTTTCAAGTACTAATAGTGAATGCTGCCCCACCAATATTGATATTTTAAGTCCTGAGCAGACGAGCGCTGCAAATTTCGGCGCAGGGTCCCTTCCACGTCAATGTTCTTGCCAGGCGATCCAGCAGCTGGCGGGCGGCGCAAGTTAAACTTCTATTCCGGCGGTTGAAGAAAACAATCAGACCGTGTGTATATAGTGTACTTGAATCTTGAAATCACGATGTAATTAGAAGTAAACAGATGTATAACCATATCCCTGATACTCCATGCTGACCATATTTGATGACATATATTTTGATTCAAAAGATGGCATCATTAGTGCTGGAAGAGGTTGAGTGATTTTTTCAATGAATACAAAACTAGAGCCCGCCCAGCCTTCAGCAATAGCTCGGTGAATGCATTGCTTGATCAACATCATCCTTCGATTCCTGCAGAAACAGAAAAAATCTGATTGGAGCTTCACTTAAAGAGTGTCTTGTTGTTGCTTCAAAACACGGCCACCCACTAGAGCACCTTGACCCGGGAGACCTCATAGTTACAGAGAAGCTGTGCATTGTCATGGCCCGGGCCAACCCTGACTGAGCAGACGCCCAATCCTGGGCCAGAAGGTGAGCAGTACAAAACCACATGTCATTCTAACTAGCTAGTAGGCAGCTTGCTGAAATAAATTTAGGCAGCTGGCACGGATCACCTTCTTCCGTGTCTTCGATGGAAAGATACCATAGGTTTCCGCCAATTTGACCCATACCGCCACCAAGGGAGGTTTAATCCCAAATTATCAAGATTAACTTCATCAAACTTGCATGAACTGATGTGCAAATAAACAACACCCCGCCTTCCACACTCCATGTGCTGGCACACAGCTCTCTGGCGCTAGAGTAGCACAAACATTTAGCAGAAACATGTAATTGGCCTCAAGAGCTTGGAGACTCTGAGCATCAAATTTGTCAAGGTCATTGAAAAAAACTTTCTGGGGATCATCTCGAAGTTCACGAAGAAAGTTTCCACGCAACACGTGGGAAGTCACCACGTCCTTCCACATTACCCAATGGGGAAAAAACACCACTGCTGTCCACACCCTTCCCATGAAGAAAACGAACAAAGTTCAACTGCAACATGTGGCAAGCACATTTCACCACAACATCAATCTCCTGAAGAAGCTCGAGCTGGGAATCCATGGTGGCCTTTGAGGGTTGCAAAACAAAGTTCAAATTCTTCGACCGTGAACAAACCATTGCAATTCCACACGTTGTGTTTTCGCAAAATTGAGTTTCGCACCATCCCCAGAAAAAGGCGCTGCCAGCTTGGCACCCCACCCAAGTGAAAATGGCTTCACAGGGTGCCAAACATGTGCTGAACTGATGTGATCACAAGTCTATGCGCTGTATTTAGATTGATGACTTCAACTTAGTAGATATATACATATGAAATTCTTGAAAGCAGGCAGGAAGCGGGCACCGGAAGTTTGCACAGCTGAAGGCTGCCATCGGCCTTGGTCATACTACAAAAGCATATCCTTATTTAGATATAAAAGTCTGGATTTGAGAAAACACATGAAAACCGAGTGGTTTAATGAATGAGAATGTTCAAATTTGTAAACACAGCGTCTAAGATCCTGGCGAGCTGCATTGGCTCGTCTCATGTCAGGGAAAAATTGATGGAAAAATGGCTGCATATACAGCCAGGCTATCCCATCCATGTTCGACAAATCTAGTATGTCAAATGTCATCTTCTCAGGTTAACATTTAAATGATACCTTCTCAGCTTACCATTTGAATGTTATCAAATATGGTCAGCATGGAGTCTCAGGGATTGATACATCCCATATTCCTCAATGCCGGTAATTGGCAAAGTCCTGGACCATCAGGGGCTCATTAATTTTTAACGGTATCTGGCAAGATGTTTCAATTCACTGAAGTCGATGATCACGAGGACAGGTCGGTCAGGTGGGTCTATAGGGATTGGTCAAACGGTGGCAGCCACGAGGGGAGCTATAGGCCGTTTGACGACCATGCATGGCATGGGAATAATGATCCATGATCTAAAGTGGCCACAAGTGTACACAAGTGTTGAAAAACGACGCACCCAAACGCAGGAACCCAAACATATATGCCATATGTGAATCCTGTGAATGTGAAGAGTTCATGTCGGGTTCAACATTTTCCGGTGTAGGCCGTTTCGGCCGCCAGGCACAGCTGTAATTGGCTGGATGTTGAAGAACGACGCACCCAAACGCAGGAACCCAAACATATATGCCATATGTGAATCCTGTGAATGTGAAGAGTTCATGTCGGGTTCAACATTTTCCTGGTGTAGGCCGTTTCGGCCGCCAGGCACAGCTGTAATTGGCTGGATGTTGAAACACGACAGCAACAAAACGCAGGAGCCGATCTGAACCCCTCTGAACCCATCTGGGCGCCATATCTGAACCATCTAAATAGCCATATCTGAACCCATATCTGAAGCCGCCGCACCCATCTGAATTCCATCTGAAGCCATCTGAACCCATCTGAATTCCCATCTGAGATCGTCTGAAATAACCCATCTATCTGAACCCATCTGAAGCNCACCCATCTGAATTCCATCTGAAGCCATCTGAACCCATCTGAATTCCCATCTGAGATCGTCTGAAATAACCCATCTATCTGAACCCATCTGAAGCCATATCTGAACCCATTTGAACCCATCTGAGATCGTCTGAACCCATCTTAACCCATCTTTAAGCCATCTGAACCCATCTGAACCCATCTGAACCCATCTGAGATCGTCTGAATTAACCCATCTCAAGCCATCTGAACCAATCTGAGATCGTCTGAACCCATCTGAAGCCATCTGAACCCATCTGAGATCGTCTGAATTCATTAACCCACCTCAAGCCATCTGAACCAATCTGAGATCGTCTGAACCCATCTGAATTCATCTGAAACGATCTGACATGTTTTGGCCGCCAGGCACATGCAGCTGTATAGTTGGCTGGATGTTGAAAAACGATCAGATACAAAACGCATGAATNAAACGATCTGACATGTTTTGGCCGCCAGGCACATGCAGCTGTATAGTTGGCTGGATGTTGAAAAACGATCAGATACAAAACGCATGAATCCAAACATATTGCAAATTTCAGGGTATGAATTGCATCTGGGAGTGACATCACGATTGGAATGGTGGCCGTTCCGTTTGCATGCCATATGTGAACTCTGTGAACGTGCAAAGATCATGCCGGTTTTCCACATTTTCCTGGTGTGAAATTAAAGCCATCGATCTGAACCCATCTGAAGCCATATCTGAAGCCATATCTTAAACCATCTTAAGCCATCGATGACGTGTTTTGGCCACCATGAACAGCTGTTTAATTGGCTCGATGTCAAAAAACTACAGCAACAATCATATAGTTGATCCTCATGGGCCTCCCATCCTAACACAGCTCAAGCAAGGGGCTCGCGGCCTCCCAACCCTCTCCCAACCGTAGCTGGCACGTGCCCAGCAGAGCGCATTAGCGCATCGCCTCTGCTGTCATACTGGGTTAAACACCCAGCGTTGGCCCCAAGCACGCGAAACTGTGTCCCCTACCACAGGCCAACGTGGTATCCAGTTTCCGCGTATACTGGAGCAAGAAACTGTTTGGTAAGGGTCACCTCGCCCTGTAAACACAATTTCAAAACAGTTTGCCATTGTGAACGCATCACGGTTTTCAACAACTTATCTGCCAAAGGCGTACCTGCCAAAGGCTTACCAGCTCGGTGATCGTGAAGGTCTCTGCCGAGCNTGCCATTGTGAACGCATCACGGTTTTCAACAACTTATCTGCCAAAGGCGTACCTGCCAAAGGCTTACCAGCTCGGTGATCGTGAAGGTCTCTGCCGAGCCAATCATGCGATGGCCAACAGCCTGCGGAATATAAGTTGCCAGCCTGAAGAATATCATTCTGCATGCAACGACTATTGAAGGATTTACAGTAGCTGCATTAATGGAGATTAAATTGTATCATGCACATATCTATCATGCATGGCCTTCCCACAAGGCGGTCAAACTCCATGATAGAGCTCGCCAATAGTCTTTGACTGTGTGCATCCGAGCCGTTTTCACGGCCATGTGCCCCCAAATCATCGAAATGACAAAATTGGAATGCTTGCTCGCGAGCACCTACAGTCAAATTTGCAAGATCTTCTGCATATTATATGCATGGATCTAGAAGGATGCGTGAAATGCATTGAAATGAGGTAATCAATGGCAAAACTGGATCCCTGAAAATCGAAGCATGAGGCACAGCTTCCGGAAGCAGTGATCGCCACGAAATCAGCTCAATGTTCCGTGTGTGCGCTGATCCAATGTTAATGACAGGAACGCCGTCACCGTGCAAAGAAAGCGGTATGCCTTAAAATATCAAGCACGTGATATGAACTACAACAATATAATGCCAAAGTGGACAAAACCGAATTGGAATTGCATGAACACTATAATGCAGGCTGCATATCAAGTTGCAGAATGTAGGATCTCGGCGATGGTTTCCAGCCAATGGATGGTTTTGCCACAAATTTGTAGTCGCCAGTTGAGACCAGAAGGAAGCCACCCGATTTTGACTTGGGCAAATGTATTTTTTCCAGGCGCTTGGGTACTCGTGAAATAAACATGCAAACAATTCGTGAGGCCAAAATGACGGCGAAGCAAAAGATCCTGTCTTNTGGGCAAATGTATTTTTTCCAGGCGCTTGGGTACTCGTGAAATAAACATGCAAACAATTCGTGAGGCCAAAATGACGGCGAAGCAAAAGATCCTGTCTTTTTTCCAGACTTCAAGCTGAGATGGTGGATCTGTGGATGACAAATTCGTATCGCGCCAAACAAACATTGCATGTCTCTCCAAATGTTATTGACATAGCGGCCCCGGCTTCCTAAATTGGCAAGCTTTGATACTGTGGGGTGAGGTTCGCATCCAGAACTTTGCATTTCATCCTCCACTAGAGATGCAATAACTTGGCATTGAGCTGCCGACAAAAACCCCCAGGCCATTTNCTGTGGGGTGAGGTTCGCATCCAGAACTTTGCATTTCATCCTCCACTAGAGATGCAATAACTTGGCATTGAGCTGCCGACAAAAACCCCCAGGCCATTTGCTGGAGCATCCAAATTGCCAGTTTGCTCTCCCCTGATGCAGCTGTTCTGTCGCTTGCACCACCTTCATCACGTCGCTGTCGCTTTCGATGGACGAACCCCATGATCTGGAAAATATGGATCTGCACTCTCTGAAAAGGACACGCAATCATCATTCAGTTCAAGATAAATGCATGCTGTTCGGAATTGGCGAAATATATCAGAAAACATTTACATACTTCCAGTGATGAACTCTACATTCTCTGCATGTTCCCAACACCAGAACCAAAGAAATATACAGACAAATGTGCCTGCAGATCGGAAGCAGTCGATCAACTACACTCCAATGGCCTAGGGCAACTGTGGAAATGCAAGGATCCATTTTCTGGCCGCTTCTGTTGTCCAAAAGTCTTACTGCACAAATCGCCGATGCCAAAATGACCAAGGTGTGAGGATCAAACATACATCACCTATGAAGCATTTGCAAGAGAGCACGAGATTATAAGAAGTTCTTCATCACACCNCACCTTCGATCCTCATCAAAGGTCTACATCCGATTCGAGTTCCATAGCACTTCAGCTATATAGGTTTCATCTAAATCATCGGATCATGTTTTTTCCACAGGTCACTGCATGATGCAATTCTTTCAAATGATCAAAAGCTCCTTTCAGGAGTGACTTGGCGTCCGCTACATTCAGGGGACGCTGGTTTAGTGGATTCTGTCGTGTGACCTTTGCTTGTTGCATGTGCGAGTACACCTGATTCACTCTTGTATAACAATCCCTCAGTTTCTGGAGGGTGTCACGATGGAAGCTACTCACATGCGCATTTGGCGCTAGATTTGCGATCACATTGGCTGAATCGCTCAGTTGGGATTGCGCTACGCTGAGCGCCTGGCCCGCATGATTCGAAATTATATTATATATATATATATACCTGAAATGCATCTATCCACGTAAAAATGAAATTTCCATCACCATATGTAACTGACAGACAAATTGCTACAATGCGAGCCTCGTCAAGCTTCTGCCACAGCAAAGGAGGCAGCTCTTGTACCGGTGCCAATTTCGACTGGGGAACCATGGAAAATCCGGGAAGCTGTCCACATGCTGCACCACCGATCATACCTGACGACATGGATCCTGGTCCACCTGAACCTGAACTGGCAGGCATTCCGAAGCCATTCATCTGCATAGGACAGCCTCCTTGCATGCCCATGCCCATGCCCATGCCCATGCCCGCGCCCATGCCCATGCCCGCGCCCATGCCCATGCCCATGCCCGTGCCCATGCCACATCCTTGCATGGAGCCCATTGCCATGGTGCTGGCGTCAGGAGATGCCAAAGACTGGAAATCCATCGCCTCATAGAGGTCGTTCCAGATATCATTTTCGGCAAGACCTTGCATGGTCAACCCAGTTGACGACTCACCTCTGTGTCCCACCTCCACTGTCTCCTCTTCCCATCTATAAAGCTTATTCCCCGTGCTGTGGCTCTTCACTTCTACGATTTCTCCGCATTGAAGTGCTTGGAGGAACTGGGCCTCTCCTCCGGCCTGATTTACGGCCTTGAATCTTGGCACCGCCTTTTGAAGATTGGTATCTTTGCGGATAGAGGTGCTCTTGCGATCTTTGAAAACTTGTCCACCTTTCTCATCCAGGACGAAGCACCACCTGCCTTCAATCTTCTTCATATGCTGCATCAGCCACTGAGTCATCTTGTGTCGGGGAGTGCTGCTGCTTTCCATGACATTCCATTGAAGCTTGACGCTTGCTGGGAGTGCTGGAAGCAGCCTCTTGAAAGCCATTGACGCCACTTTGTTTCTCTTTTGCGGATCTGATGGCTCTTCTTCGCCTTCTTCGTCCTTTTCGATGATGTGCAGCGCAATCTATATATAGAATATCTTGATACGGAATACACACATACTCAAACATATTCAAATCGAGACTCTCCCAATCCAACATCTCTTTAACTCTCGTACTCCGATTCACATGTCAGATCAAAACTCTCTCATCCACATTTCAGATCGAAACTCTCTCAATCCACATTTCAGATCGAAACTCTCTCAATCTCATCCACATTTCAGATCGAAACTCTCGCGATCCCATCCACAAGTTAAATATCTCGAGCTCTCGTGAGGCGCAAGCATTAAAACAAGACACTCTAAAATATTTGGCATTCGGTGTCACATGGTAAAATTCTGAGATGTTGAAATTTTGCTCAGGTCCTCGACTTCATCCTCCTCACCATCCTTGGCTGCTGAATCCTCTTTCTCCTGCTTCTCCTTTGCCTTTTTCTTCTCTGTGCTCTCGTCATCCAGAGCATCGAGCGAGAAAGTTTCAAAAAAAGCCTTTGGAGTGATCTTTTTTTTCGGCTCGGCCTTCGGTTTGGCCTTTGGATCTGGCTTGACACCAGCACTGGCTTGATCTGGAGCTGCTGCAGCTTTCGCCTTAGCCTTTGCCTTGGGATCTGCCTTTGCCTTAGGATCTGCCTTTGCCTTTGCCTTAGCCTTGGGATCTGCCTTTGCCTTGGCATCTGGCTTCAAGATTGACTGTGGCTTCTTTTTAGGACTGCTGCCTTTGTCTTCATTCTTAGTCTTTTTTGCANGCCTTGGGATCTGCCTTTGCCTTGGCATCTGGCTTCAAGATTGACTGTGGCTTCTTTTTAGGACTGCTGCCTTTGTCTTCATTCTTAGTCTTTTTTGCATTATCTGCAACATCGAGATCAGGAAAGGTCACCCTCCTTCGCTTGACTGGAGAAGATGCTCCCTCTTCAGACTTCACCACAGCTGTACCTTCAGCCGTCGGTTGATTCTCATCCTCTTCTTTTTCTTCTTCTTCTTCNTCGCTTGACTGGAGAAGATGCTCCCTCTTCAGACTTCACCACAGCTGTACCTTCAGCCGTCGGTTGATTCTCATCCTCTTCTTTTTCTTCTTCTTCTTCTTCCTCATCTGCGTCATCGCCTTTGTCGTCATTCTCAGCATCATCATCATTATCAGGCACCACTCTTTTTGGCTTCTTTTTGCTTTGAGCTTTGGCTTTCTGTTTTGCCTTGGCCTTGGCCTTTGCCTTTGCCTTGCTGGCCGCCTTTGCCTTTGCAGCTCCAGCCTTTGCCTTGGCTTCCGGCTTTGTCTTGCTTTCATCCCGATTTGCCTTGGGACCCTTCTTGGAATCCGGCTTTGCCTTTGCCTTGGCATTNAGCTCCAGCCTTTGCCTTGGCTTCCGGCTTTGTCTTGCTTTCATCCCGATTTGCCTTGGGACCCTTCTTGGAATCCGGCTTTGCCTTTGCCTTGGCATTTTTTGCCTTTGACTTCGCAGCTGTCGACTTATTCTGTGCATCCTCGATCTCTGCATCAGGTGTATCACCAGGTTGATCGTCACCAGGTGGATTGTCAGCTCCATCTGCACCCTCAGCTGCCTTGTCAACTGCAGCCGCTTCAACTGTATCTACTTCTTCTTCTGGATTCGGAGCAGGTAGGTCGGCCGGCTGAGTCTCCGCATCTGCCACAGTATCAGCATGAGGTTCTGCAGGGCTCTCTTCCGCCATCTCTTTTCACGATAGCAGAGAATCAAAAATCGGTCTGATCTGCAAATTCAAATCCATGTGCCAAAATGCGTGGAGCTACACATGTAGTGAGAAATGGATTGCATGGTGCACAAAGCTGAGAAACGTGCAATCTTACTTGTCAAGTTAATTAAGTCTGTCAAAAATCAAGCTGTAGAAAATCAATTAATTNGAAATGGATTGCATGGTGCACAAAGCTGAGAAACGTGCAATCTTACTTGTCAAGTTAATTAAGTCTGTCAAAAATCAAGCTGTAGAAAATCAATTAATTAATTTGCTGTGGCCATTAAAGCTCATCCTGATGCACATCAAATCGAGTGATATCACTAAAGAGTGGAAAGATCGCACAAGTCGGATCGATGTGCTCGTGCACNCCGCCAGTGCAAGGCGGTCATTTTAATCCAGATCAGACAGCAATCGTACTCTATATCAATTGACAGTTAACTGCCCTTCAAAAATGACTGACACAAACCACCGTCAAATCATTTCTCCGATCTCTCTAAAATCTCACTGATGGTGCTCAAAGTGCCTTTGACTTTTCCTAGGAAAGCAATGCACGGGTCCGACCAAGCACTCAGCCAAAGTGCATCCACCTGTGCGACCAACAAATGGTGCCAGAAGAACTTTTACTGGTCCAGATCTTGCAAACTCCTCTTCTGGTAGATGTTCAGGTTGGCGAGCTCATCCAAGCCAAGTGGAGGATTGGGTTTGGGCCCGAAGACGCAATGCTCCCAGCCACAGAGATTGACGTCGCCTTCGTTCATCATTTTTACCATTGTCATGCATTCCCAGAATTCTAGCAAGCAGTCGGTTTCGTCGTCCTCACCCACAGCTTCAACAATTTCGCGTGCTGTGTTCCGGCTGCGTGCAAATTCTTCTTGAGCTCCCAAGCTCCACGTTCTCGCAGCAATGAAGCGCGCCAACTCCGTGAACTGATTNCGAGTGATATCACTAAAGAGTGGAAAGATCGCACAAGTCGGATCGATGTGCTCGTGCACCGCCAGTGCAAGGCGGTCATTTTAATCCAGATCAGACAGCAATCGTACTCTATATCAATTGACANAAGATCGCACAAGTCGGATCGATGTGCTCGTGCACCGCCAGTGCAAGGCGGTCATTTTAATCCAGATCAGACAGCAATCGTACTCTATATCAATTGACAACTGCCCTTCAAAAATGACTGACACAAACCTACAGCAC
>BGPT01000549.1:272035-291693 GCA_003297045.1 Symbiodinium sp. clade C Y103 | reverse complement strand
GACCGGGGTACGACACAGTTCCATGCTAGGATTCTAAGGGGAAAGGGTGTGCAGAAGAAGAAGTTGAACATGTTCACTGCTGGAAGCTCAACAAGCGCAACTTTTGTCCTACCANTGCTAGGATTCTAAGGGGAAAGGGTGTGCAGAAGAAGAAGTTGAACATGTTCACTGCTGGAAGCTCAACAAGCGCAACTTTTGTCCTACCAGTGTATATACACACATATCTATCTATGCAGTCACTACAGTGACAAAATCCTGAACTGTAGTTGTATAATCTCTACAGACCCTCGCGCAAAAGCGCTGGACTCCGGACGCACGAAGGCTATTTCAGGTGACTCCTCGACGCACGTGACCAAGCACGGTTCGCACAGAGCCTGTCTTCCAAGAGAAGCATAGCCCCGATGTGAAGCGCGGACACGGAAGTATTAGAATGTTTTTTTGTTGGTGGTTTCAAGCAACGTGTTTATTTTCCAACCTATAAAGGTGATGATGATCCCAATTGAAGAGCATATTTTTCACGGATGTTGAAACTGCAGAAACCAGTTTGAACAAGGGCTCATTTTGTATCAGCCGCAGCATTTCGAGCATCGGCAGAGCTGGATCACTGGAATATGTGGAATCAATCTGGGACATGGACTTACAACTATGGGGCAATGAAACTTTTTGGATGTCGTGAGGACACCCAACTATTGGGTTTCATGTTATGTTTAGAGGGTGTAGAGAACCTAGATGATTCTTCTTGCACCATGCAGCTTGGCTTCCACTTCTGTGCTTCTAACAATGGCTACTTCTAGCATCACACGGCGCAGCTGACAGATTCTTCGACAAGAAAAGGAATTTCTCCAAGTATCTTCAGGGACAGGAAAGAGAAATCGAAAAAAACAACAAATCACACGCATTTTTTTCCCTTACGCAAACTTTTGCCTTGAATTCTGGAGCGGTGCCACATTGTAGATCCAATTTTGTGTTTAGTCAGTTTAGTCTCAGAGGAACGAGTAGCACCCTGCGGGGTGCATATTTGATTCCTGCCTGTAGTGCACAGCAGCTGCTGTGAAGTTCTAGCCCGGACAAGTCCCCTCGCTGCGGCGACAAAACACGAGAAGTGGCCCTAGGTGGCTCTGATGCGACTCTTGTGACATCTTAAAAACCCTCCTGACTTGGATTGTTTCACTCGTGGCTTTGCCTTTGACACACTTGGAGTTTTTCTGCCGGCCGTTCTGTACATGTGGAAAGCCTGCAATGGCCTGATCCCATCGTTGTGCAGGATCGTTTATCGTTTATCGGACACTTAGTTCATCCCCAGGGGAATAGACCCCAACTTGGGAAGCTGAGCAGGAAGCTCACCGCAGATCTACGGCTCAGGCAGCCATTGGATTGGGGACGGCCAGGGACGGCAGCCATGAAGTGCATCAGCTGCTCCCTGAAACGCTGTTCCAGAGAGTTTCCTGCAGCCCTAACTGAGAAATGTCACTTGTCTTAAGTCTGAAGGCTTACTTAAGGCTCTCTGAAGCCTGAAGTTGGGTACACTTGGGTCGAGATTCCAAGATGAACAAGTGTAGCAAAGCCTATGGATCAAAAACTCAAATACCCTGGTAAAGGTCAAAGTTCTAGTAGATTAGTATCTGGATGTTCATCCCCCAAAGACGGCATCATGGGTTTTGACCCATCCCCAAGTGTTGGTCAGTCTTGGTATTCAACGTTCAGTTTTGATGCGCCCTACCTGGACCTACACGCCTTGGAATGTTGGACTAACGTCTGGGCTAGTATAGATGGTCAACGATTCGATAGGTGTCGACATAGACCAAGACCGCAGAGGAATCCAAAGTAGTATCCAAGCTTTTTCCAGTTCCAATTTGTTGAATTACCTTGGGGCACATATTATGAATTATGAATGAGGATCAAATCCTACCGATGGATGCTCTCTCTCTCTCTCTCTCTCTCTCTCTCTCTCTGTAGGTGAACATCCCCCGAGCACTTGCCTGAGTTGCCTCAAAGGGGGCGGTACAGCATCAGGCGATATGATGGGCCCTGCGGCTGTTTTCATGGGGTGAGAATGGGTAAGGACTTCACAGCATCAGGCGATATGATGGGCCCTGCGGCTGTTTTCATGGGGTGAGAATGGGTAAGGACTTCTTAATTGTGGGGGGTTTGCCTAGTTTGCCTAGGATTTGGTTTTTGATTGTAAGATGTTACACAGTGATACGCATGTTTTTGGCCGTAAGGGGCTCATTCTCGCTGTGCATTTACTCTTGAGCTCTTGAGCAGCATCTACCTGCAATGGCTAGGTCAAAGCTGACCACTTCTGACACTTGGAACCAACATTGAACCAACCATAGGCTCTCACGCACACGGGTGCGGACAGGACTGCCTGCGTATTGTCCTGAATGTGACAATAGACTTGAAAGCACGGACCTCTTGCGGTTAAAGGAAGCACTCCATCACTGCAACATGGCTGCAGCAGGGAACAAAACATGCTGAAAACAGGGTGTATTCTCAATGGAGGACGAGTTTTCTTCCATTTTTGTTCATTTTTCAGGAGTCAGGTTGAAACCTTGGCACCTTGGCAGGGTGCCACCGACAGCAGGGAAGCTCCAGTTTGCTTCCTCGGTTTGCCGTATTGTGCACTGTTGCCCGGGGTTTTGAGGCTGCTACAGTTGTGTGTAGATATATATATATATAGCCATATAGCCTATATATTATACATATAGATACGTGAGATATAGATTCAGAAGGCTCTTGAATGTTCCCAGCTACAAACATTATCTTGAGAAGTATACATATATACATAATACACAAATGACGATGCACCAATGGATCAGGTTTGACTCCACAAACAGGGAATGCCAGAGATCCCTGCTTTCAGGTGACCGAGAATGCGCTGCCTTTCAAGCCCTTGACATCTTGAAGCAGCGGGAAGACCAGGTGGGAAACAGCTGGGGTCCGAAGCATACCTGGGGTCAAGAATCTAGCCAGTTGGGGCTCAAACTTGTGGATCCCAGTGTTTGATGACTAAATATCGAAAAAGACTAGTCTTCTGGATCTCTTGGATTCTCTTGTTTTATTTTAGCCATAGATCATAGATCTCTTCACATGGAATGTCAGGGACAGCGGTTACGTGATGGGCCCCAACACATTATCGACCCTAAATGGCGAGAGTTTGTTGTCGTTTCGAGGTGGGCCCATTGTCAGCTGGAAGCTGTGGAACATTTAATATCATTTACTCTCACGGCAATTCTTAAAGCTATGATGCATCAAAAAGTTCCCTTCCCCACACCAACAGTAATCAATAGCTCCGTACAAGGGCAATTTTGAAGCAGGCCTGGTACCATTTATCAATCCATGACTAGCTACAGGTCCCACGACCGGTGGGGTGCGTGTGGCCCTGGACTTGCCTGGACTGTAAAAGAGGTGCAAGCAGAATGACCATGTTGCAGTGATTTTTCCATGCACATATGGGATGATTCTCTAGTACAAATCATATTTGCGCAAAGCGCAGAACCCCAAAATTCCAGCTTTCTCATGCTTTCTCAACAGAACATCTCACTTTCAATGAATACTAAAACCCTACTAGGGTGAATGAAGGATCAATAACTAACTCAACTTTAGAACACTGGTAAATAGTCACCAGACCCCCAATTAATTCCATCCATTCACACCATTAAAATAGGTAGATCACTAAGCTGCAGCAGAGCCCGGGAGGCCAAACTCGAGGCCGAGAACGGCTTCCTCCAAGTGCAACTGGGTGAGGTTGAGGTGCGGCTGTTGTACTGTGATACACATTGGAAAGGACCCAGGACAGCGTGCTTCTTGGCTGTTTATCTGCCTCCCTGTCTCCCTGTTTGTCTCTCTGTTTGTCTGTCTGTGTGGTTGCTTGTCAGTCAATCGCTTTCCCACAATATGCATTTGATAGTTGGCTACACACACACACATATATGTATATGTATATATATATACATGATATATGTACTGTATGGACCCCTGCGGGAAGTACGAAGGAAATACATAGGAAACGTGACTTTCAGGCTTATCATTTAGGGGAAACCTCACTTCAACACACCAGCAAACACCGGAGAGATGGCAGGTGACAGTGTTGGATGGACGACGCTCTAAGTTGTGACACGGCTTGCAAAACGCCTCGGTTATGAACACAAGTCAATCCTATCTAGTTCCTAGAGTTATAGCATTAACTTTGATAGTGGACGATGCATTGTCATACTTTCTTGTATGATTGCTGTAGAGAGGTGGTTGACTAGTAAGAGATTTGTGACCATGGCTGATCAAAAATGTAGAACGCATCCATGAACCAAACCTTAAATATTCCTCATTTTCAGCTGCTGACGATGTGGATTGGTCCAAAACAATTGACCCCAAAATTGAAATTTGTGGATCCCTAGGTACCCCACTTTGTGGTCTCCATGGCCAGGTTGGTAAATGGGCATAGCCCACTGATGGTGGTCGCTAGGGTTCCTACGCATTCATGCCCCACAGCAGTCATTTTTGTAGCTCAAGAGTTAGAAGTTATATAGTTGGGACTTCCCTATCCAAAGATCAAGAGTGCCCCCAAACCCTGAGACCCTCGGTGGTTGATGTTGGTGTGGGATTGTAGTACAGTTGAAACGGTAGAGCAGAATGACATAAGGTGCTGAGCAAAGCTCCTGTTGGATTTAATTGGCTCGTGGGTTGAAACTCTCTTGTTCCAGTCGATGAGGGCCTGCTCAACTTCGCCATGTTTGTTGTTTACACATGAACAAAAATGTTAAACCACGCCAGGGCCCCCAGATTTGCCACCGTCAACTGTAGGATACTCAAGCGTCTTTTTCCCCTGCACTGTACAAGCCGGGTGGCCTTCATCCCTGCCCTCAGGTCGCTGAGTTCGACGATGCGTATGCGAGAGGTCAAAGAGCTGATCCAGCAGAAGCTGCAAGTGAATCCAGGCAGTCTGGATGAGATCCTGATGTCAACGGACTGTTTGGCAACGGTAGGTTTGGGAAAATCTTGGGAAGGCTCAGATGTTTTCATGTATTTCATGATTTTCATGGTATTTCCATATTTTTGGAATCTTTACTGGTGCTTGAGTGACGATCCACCATCGTTCCACCATCTTTACTGCCAGATTCCTCAGATCGATGTCCTACGCCAGGCCCAACATGATCCAGCCATGCCACAGCAGATGTGGAGTGACCCATGTTTTTCCTATGTCATTTATTTAAACATGAAAATACTTTCTGAGTTCTGTCCGACATTGCGACCCTGAAATACCCTGAAGATATTTTGCCGCTGTGTTGTGTAAGGCAAGGCAATCACACATTTTTCTTGAGTGCGTCAGCAGATACATTGTGGTACTCCATGTCGAACACCTATGCCAGATTTAAGATTGCTGTCGAAGGGAACATCAACATCCCTTCACACAACAGAGCCTTCATCGTATCAAGAAGTGCACTCAATGCCCAGGAAGGATATGCTGAGGTGGTCCCTTCCATCTGCCTGAATCATCCCCTCACATGAAACATCATGTGGCAAACTCAATGATAACCCTCGGTTTGGGTATCATTTTTGACACCCCCAAAGGACAAGAAATTGGGAACCATGCATTCAGAAACTTTGATCCTGAAGGATCACCATTGGAGATGGCCCAGGGTATGTCTTCACCCAAGGGTCCTGCCCAGTTGATCCCTGGTAGGCGTTGGTCTTGAGGTGCTGCTCTGAAAAGACAATTGGAGGATGAAACTATGTTCCTTTGAATCCCCGGGGGCCTCTTGCTCCAGAGGCCAACAGCGCCTGCTTTTTCGCGGACGTGACCTCACAGAGGCTGTAAATCTGTTTCGGGGGAGATTTCATGAGATCTCGCCATGTGCCTATTTGGAAGCTATTTCTTCTGTATTTGGTATTTGATTTAAACAATCGTATATGGACTATCCAGCATATCATATCATATCTGATATAGACATAGAATGACGTAGAGAGAAATACATGATACATATAGAGATTAATGTGCTATAATTCAACTACAGTGTCTGAAAGAGATGTATTTGGTATACATTTTTACACATCGACAAGCCTAGCTCATGGATGTTTGCCTCCGCATGCTTAAGCCGCACTTTTTCATGTGGGGATGCTTTGAACGTTGCCCATGGCACTGGGGAACAGCATAGACATGGCCTACCTTTTAGCAGAGTCCCCTGTCGTGAAATGTGCGTGGCAGATGTTTGGCGGGTGTCACCCATGGCCACTGAAGTTGGTGATTGGCAAGAGCAATTAAATCGGACTATCCACCTAAGCAGCGGTGGAGTTTCGAGTTCTGCAGGGGACCTCTTCCAAAAGCGTCCCACCAGCGAGCCTTCAGCCGTGCAGTGCCAGGATGAGCCTGACCCTCGCTGGGGAAGTCTGGGAGTCCCCTTTGGCGAGGCACTGAAGAGTGGGGTCCCGGCTGGAAAGGTAAGCAACGATGCAGCCAGATGACTTCGTCTCAACGTCATCGATTCCTCCATATTCATCCCTACATGTATTGCAATTTTAATGGGAAAAAGATGTTAAATATTGGTAAATCATGGTAAATCATGAGCCATGAGAGTTTGTGAGACTTTGGGCTACCCGGTTTCGGGCAAACCCCGATGTTTGGGGATTGAAAGGACTACTACAGTACCTGCAACTGGGGGTTTGGGAGTTGAGAGGCCACGTTGTTGCTGCGAGGTTTCTTTGCCAACAGATCAAGGGGAAACAATTCCCAACTCAAAGAAGAGTGATAAAGAACCCAGAAGTTGATCCGGTCTTTCCTAGGGATTCTCAACAAGTCAATCCGAACACTGCCAAAGTCCTTCCATCCCGGTTTACTACTCTGCGTGGAAAATCCAAAATTGACCTCTTTTTTGGATATGGTAAAGAGAAATAAAAAACACATACAGATTACAGACAGTAGAACATACATGATTATCACTGATACAAGTACTGAAATGCTATGATACTATGCTCTCGAAGGGAAAGCCAGCCGACTGTTCAAGAATCGGATTGCAAACAGCAACCGGTCTTGCCATATAGCCCAGAGTTTCGTAGCTGGCTGAGTCTATTGTACGCGCTGACAGGCTTTGCAGCTGGTGGTCATCATGTACGAGACGGGCCCAACATCTGGACTTTCTGTGAGGACATGGTGATTCGGCAGCTGTAGCATTGCAATTTGCTGGGTAGTGACAAAAAAGCCAATGAAGCTTTGATTGCCTGATTGGTTGTTGCCAGTTTTTTTCATGCAAATTATCTATGGATCTGTGCACCATCCCAGCATGTGTTGAAATCACCGGCCAGTTCCTTCTTGACGATGTCATGTGATAGGCACCTTAGAACAGGTAGTTGCAAGCTGGACGGTAGAAACCCCTACCACTGCTCTCTGGCCCTTTGTCATATGATCTGACATGGCAGCCCCAAATCCACTATTTGTTGTTTCCTTATTATCTTGAGCAGTCTTCTATTGCCACCTTCCATGTTACAATATCTTCCCGTGCAGGCACAAAGTATCAGCATTGGTTTCATTCAGCACTGGAGGTCTACCATGATGACCCAGGGAGGTTTTGGAACAGTGAACATCTGCATCCGAATGAGAGTGTTTGTTGAAGGGATGGGTATCTAAGCATGCTCTTTGCCCTTCCAATTTCGTGGGAGATCAATATGTGCTCTTTAAAGTCTGATCCGTTGGAGCGTGCCGCTGGAAGGATCCTAGCAATGATGGTCCTCGCAGGTAGAGATGTTAAGGTTCGAACTGACCACGACATAGCCTACCACAACTGAAGCCAACTGGGAGTTGAGTGGGCTTCTTACCCCGATATGTATATACGAGTATATAATCAATATACAGAAACCGACACCCATACCTAGATCTATGCATTTCTCAGCAGGCCCCACCCAGTTGTGACAGGAGCCTGGCCTTTCATCTCAGTTGGACCGGTGTACAGATCATGCGCGGTGGCAGGGCATGGAGCTTAGTGCTGGACTTTGGGGATGAAGTTGATGGACCAAAATGGGGAGTTATGTTCATATGCCAACAAAATTGGGATATACTAATTTATCAGTACGTACATTTAATCTATATAGATACATATAGATACCGATATTTTTTTGATGTTTGGCAAGTGCTGATGAAGTTATGATTTCTTCATTGGCATCTTACAATTGGGATACTCTGCCAAAAAGGGGATACACAAGTTCACAGACAATGAAACCAATCAATATTTCCCTGGTTAGTCCCTTTAAAAAGGGTTTCAGGATTCCAAAACACCAACCCAAACGGACCCAAACCATTTGTTTATCCTCGGTTGAGAATATCCCTTGACATCTATGAGATAATTCCTGACGATCAAATTACAAACATTGATCAGTCATCTGGTTCACTGACTCACGGTGTGTTTGAATCAGATCCAGGTGAGTCAGCTTCATTAATTGCAAAGGGAATCACATCTCAAAAGTGGGGGTCAATTCTTCATGATGCCGTGGACTGGCAAACCAGCAAATGCAGTCCGATTTTGGGCTATGCTGGCGGTTGACTCCCAAAGGATCAAACACCAATTCTTCTGCACAACGCCAGCTGGTACATGGCAGAGTAGAAAAACTAGCGGTGGCAGAACAACGAAAAAATTGCTGTCATTGACCAGTCGACACCCTACATGAGTCACAGCCAGTCTGGCAGCCACAGTCTTCCGGGCTTCATAAAAACTTCTCTACAAGTGACACGGAATACACCGATCTCTAGGCGAGACGGAGAGTACAGTATCCCAGTCGAGGCATGGGTCTCAAAGGGTTTCAGACGAAAGAATCAAGCTAAAATAAGAGTTTCCAGGAATAGATTTCCTGGAAAGGTTCTGGCAGCAGAGAAGAGATTCCAATTTCGGAAAGGAGGGATTTCCTGCAAGTTCGGAGAAGCTTCATCTAGTTGACACAAGCAGATAAAGAATACACACAACTTTGGGCCTTCCATCTGTTTTATTGGTTTCATTTGGATCCGCATCCGATTTGTGTTGGGGATTTGTCCGTATTTCCCGCAAACCCATATTTGGATGGATGATGACTTCATGTCATGGAATTCACCGTTTCACCATAATATTTCAGCTGCCTACCCTTTGATTCTACCATCCCTATCATATTTTGTCGGGATGACCATTCGCCAGACCAAAGAGCTGTGTGCATCACACTTTTGAGCGTGTTCAAGTGTTGGGTCAGGTGGGGACGAACCACCTGAATGGCTCCTGCCTCGTTCTGGACTACAAGCGCGATCTGCTCTCAGTAGTGGATTTCCAAAGGCTTTATTATCCAGGCATTATGCATGGAGGACGGGGCAGCCGAAACATTGAGCAACCCAGAAACATCTAAAGACGCAGAAACATCTTAAACATGGAAACATATTGACAGACACCACATATCTTGCACGTAGTCATGCATCAGGTATGCTTTATCTATTGGAATTATATACATTTTGTAATAAATGGACTTGCCCTTCTTTGAATCTTCAGTACATACACTGGACAGTACATACACAGGACACTATAGACAGTGTATACAGTATACTAAGTATACTGCATATCATAAACTGCTCGAATTGCAAATGAAACGGGTTTGAGTGTAGAGCTGCTCTAGCTGCTTGGAAGAGCAAGGAAGTGATCAAATATTACCGGTGATTAGGGCATGGACAGCTGCTCACCAACACCTTCCCCGCAAGAAACTGATACAACATTGGGAACCGCTATTGGTAGACGATTTTCTTAAGCAAGAAGTAGCCTTGCCATCACCAGCCAAGTTTACGGTAGGGAATGGGCCTTCATTTTGCGCAGAACATATTTTGACGTGACAGCGGTTTCAACATGGAAATCCCGCATCTACTCTTTCACACCCTCCCAATTATCCTTTGCAAGGAGAATACTTTGGACTCGCCGGTCGCCGGCTATGTTCTTCTTGTAGTGATGTATTGCATTCCTGCTTGTCATTTTGTTCTCTATCCCCGCACAGGAATGCAACCCCACTAGCTACAGTTTAATGAGGTTCGAACTAGCAAGTAAATGTGTGTGTGTGTGTGACCAGGATTTCCCAAGACCGAGACCAGGGCTAGGTGTTTATCATCAGGTTCTTTAATGGAACAATCACGCGGCTGGGTAGAGTATTTCCAGCTGCATTTGATATTAGTTTGCAGCGGCTTCGAGACAGACTCCGGTACCATTTCCACCACCAGGTTTGAGAATGGTTCCGAGCGCGAAAGGACGTTCCTCGCTGGGAAACACCAAGCAGATCTTGACAGTGCAAACCGAGGCGCTTCCTAGTGACGCCTTACCTTTGCTTCAGTTTTTTTCCTTCTTTATATTCATATCTGTATCTCTTGTTCGTTATATATATATTATTATATATTATATACAAACAAAGATACATACCTACATACCTACATACCTACATACCTACATACCTACATACCTACATACCTACATACGTACGTACATACATACGTACGTACGTACGTACGTACGTACATACATACATACATACATACATGCGTAAATACATACATACATGCATGCATACATACATACATATATACATAATATTTGCTACATAATATATACATATATCACATATATATATAGAATATATGCAGAGAATCTAGATAGTCTACATAGATATAGATACAACATGATATAGAGATTCATGGATATTCATGGATATTCATAGATATTCACAGATATTCATAGATTTTTATAGATATTCATAGTATGGTATGATGATAAAGTGTACATATACAATTATATTTATATATAGATGTATAGGCAGGGACATAACTTTGGTGAATTTGGTTTTTGTATGCCTTTGGCTCCTCGATTGCAAACAAAGCCAGACACACCTTTCCTTTAATCTCATACATTTTCAACAGGCTTTTGGGATATGACTTGCAAAGTAGTAAACGCCATGGGAAGACTGGCTCTACATGAAAGGGACATGATGGTCGGTCCAGTCGCTGAATCAAACCCTGGTATAAAGCTAGATGTTTTGGTTATGGCAAGGCCTGGATAATGGCGCTGGAGTCTATGGCCGCTGAAGGCATCCAGCCATGAACCGTTTCAATTTACAGTCTAGTTGGTCAGTATGATGAAGTGATATACTGAATACTGATATACTGTATGTGATTTTCTTGCAACTCTCAACTTGCCATTCCAACGAAGCCGGCCCAAGGTCACGCTGCAGGGGGGAGATGCTGTTGTGACTGTTGTGTTTATGCCAATCAGTCAGGGTAGAGCATTGCCAGCATTGCCACAAGGCCCAATCAGTCCCGATCTGCTGATTACGTTCCTGATCGGGGTGACTTGTTTCTAAGAATGTTGGATGCACATCCCATTCGGCTAGAACAATCTGTAAACATCCATAGCCGTGTGCACTAGCCAGCAGGTCGGAACAATATGACTTCTTCACGCTGGTGGTGCTGTTTGTAGAAAGCTGCCCCTTCTCACCCATCCATTTTGGCATCCCCGGCTATTTTCTTCCTGAGGACGTTCGATACTTGTTCTTCACCCTCAGCGGCTGGGGACTTGGTGCCGTGACCTTGTCTGTCTTCCAGGACGGAAGCTTAGCAACTGATATGAGATCGTAGCATCATATTGTATGGGATCTGGGCAAATGAATGCACCCCGACCTGGGCCGAAATGATGGGGATCCCAATGATCAGTGTGTCCAGAATCCTCTGAGGGAGACTATGTCCTTGCTTTTCTGAGTGTTTCGTATCTGTGCAAACCTAGGGCAAGCCTCCTAACCTTCGCTTCTATTTTGTGTGGGACTGTAGCCAAAGCTTGTGACAGAAGGGGAGAATTGCGCCCAGCTTTGCCCAGCTCATCCCTGTTGGTTGATTGTGGAAAATGCGCGGTGAGTGGGGATCATGGTGTCCAATGTCAGGAACCTGATAAGCCAAGCAACAAAACGGAATGATATGGTGGTTTTGGGCACTGCTCAATTGAGCATGTTTGTGCCGTCTTCGGCATGTATCATGCCACTTCCAAAAGTGGATGGGCACTAAAGGCATTGTTCTCCCTTTGCTACAGAACATCTTGATTTAAATGGGTGGGAGTTGGTGGGGGGAGGAGTCGGAACATGTCGGAACCTGTCGTTTTGGTATATTTTGGTGGCATGAACGTGCAAATACAATGTTTCCACCGTTTTTCTTGGTTTATTTATATTGTCATCATTTCGAATTTCATATCTGAGATCTGGTCATTCCCATGTCAACATGTCCTGATAGTCTTTGGAACTCGTATGGAGCCATTGGCAAGGCCAGCATTGGGGTTGTAGGAACCGCACTAATGGTCAGTAACAGCATCACAAACCCTGCAGGTCTCCAAGGCTAGTATCTCAACTGTGGTCAAATTTTCTGTAATGGCGCAAGAATGGCCTCTGGTCGGGGTAGGACCCCTCGGTGCATCTGCGCGACGGGGCCACTCAAGCAGTTTTGGCGAGCTACACCGCAAATGAAGCCCAGAGTCGTTTTGGTGAGGTGGGGAATGGTGCTGGGGGGTTAAGGCCGATGCAGCTGCATTGGAAAAATTGGAGATGCGTCCTTTGTTTTGCTATTGGGGTTCCAACAGTTTGTACGTAAAAAGTAGAAGCCACTGAATTTGGAGGCTGATATTATAGATCAATGATGGAGCGCTGACCCAGAAGGTGATCCTATAATTTCGCAAGGAAAGTAAAGATAGTGCTGGGACTGATTTTGTGGCCACAACTTTGCCATTCCCCGGTTGGAGTTGAAAGAACTAACCATTTGGCTTCACGGCCTACGTTGTCCCGTCCAAATTGCAAATGGTTTCCAGTAGTTTATTTTCCTGGAGGCGTTTGTACAAAATTATGTTTGAAATTTGACACATCATATTACTTCATATTTGATGTTTGTTCAGAAGTTTATTACTTCATATTATGTTTACTTCATAATGTAATTTGAAATTATCCAGTAGTTTATTACTTCATATTTGTCCCTTCTGAACTGCTTCTTGAGATCAGAAGAACGTGATGCCAGGACCTGCAACAACTGATCATGATGTCAAGTCCCCTGGTCCATCCTGGTCCCCCAAATGGAAGGCAGACTACCATTGATCAAATCATATTAAATCAATTACCATTGCACTGGGTCATGACAATGTCTTCTTGGTACCTAGGAATTGTGACCCAGAGTTTGAAAGAGGACCATTGTAGTTTTCTTCACAGTATGTTCCAGTGAACAGATGCGGTTCCTGCAACAACCAGATGAGTATCAGATGAGTTCACGGAAGTGGCCAGTGGCAGGCGCTGATTTTGTGCTGCGCTTCGAAAGACCAAAGGGACGGCCACTGGCGAGTTCAACAGGTTGGTGTTTCGAGTTCTGGCAACAAGACACTGGGCATCACTTGGAATCGCGCGGTGCACGGTTGGATTTTGCTTGGTTGTGAATTTGAATGGATGTGGCAAGTCGCAAGGCGCTTGATGTCAGACATTGCCTGCAATAGTCTGTAGATTCTAGCCGACTTGGTGTGCAACGACCTCACTTGTCCCCGTTTTTTCTGAGATGCAAACGTGTGGCTTTTTGGTCTCCCTCTGTACATTCGCTACAAGTCCGCTTTGCAAATACAAGTGATTTTGATTGATTTTGTATTTTTGGGGCCACACACACATATATCTATATACATAGTTTTCAAACTTGGTACTGTAGTGGTGACTTTTATGAAAAGTACATGAGAGAATGCCGTGTGTTTGTTGCACATGATTCATTACAGAGTAATCTGAGTATGTCTGAGTGTTTTCCAGACTGGAAATTTTCTGACCGCCTTGTTCCAGTGGCAATTCTTTCTCTTGAAGCTGAAAGGTTTCTTGCTGGAAGAAATGGTGTATAATGAGGACACGTGGATATGGACATGGCTGCAAAATCGCTACAAATGAAGAAAGATCATAGTCCGAGTCTATTGATGTCAATGGCAAACATGTTGGGTTTCTCAACACCATGTCATATTTGAAGGATCCAGGGATAGACCCCTCAGAGTCGATGGTGCCACATTGTGCTCGCCAATCCATACAGTTGATGATTTGATGATTGTTCCACTGCTCAAGAACATAGAGGTCCAACTGACGAATATGTACAGTAATGATTATGTTAGACTGTAAGACTTACTCTTCTTATGCAGCTTCTTCTTTGGATTCTCTGCAACAACCTTTGTTCGAGTCTGTTGTGTTTATGCGGTACGTAGTTTTTTTTAAATCTTAGCCCTGTAGTGCTTGCAAATATTGAAGGCGACAATCGACAGCAGCTGAGGAAGGATTATCATCCACTATACCTAACAGCACTCGATCTGGTCGTGGACTCACTGACTTTGTATTTTCAGACAGTCCCGAGCACTGGTTGAAATACAAAGAGCCAGCTGGCACTAAACCAACCCTTCATTTTGCCGACAAGGGCATTGTTCTTCCAATTGCAATTGCAAGAAAACGATGGGAAAGGCACTCTGCATTTCCAACCTTTCCGAAGCACCACTTGAAATCGTGTGAATTGCAGCCGAAAGTTGGACCCAGGTGTCTTCTGGGAGATTGCTTTGAGCTGGCTGATTTTGGCGGGAGTTGAGGGTCCACAAGCCAGGCCCATCTTAAGGCTTGAGGCGAGAGCACTTGTCGATTGTCCATAGCTTTAGGTTAAACCTCCATTGCCGGCAGGAAGGAACCATTCCCAGGTCATCCCCGTGACTTTTGGCCAGGGAAGGGGATAAGGCATACCCCTGAATTGGCCTGGCTTGTGGTGCGGTCCGTGGAAAAAGCGTTGCTTGGCGATCAGAGGTGGTTGACAGGCACAAGCCTAGAACACCTTGTTCGCGAAAGGGCTGTCTGTTGCAGCATAAAGGGCACCGGGATACAAACTTAAATCGATTGATATCAGGTGAGCATACGACATGTTATGTCTTACTCACGGTCTATAGATTCTCCTGCTATCTTGTGATATCAAGGTATTTACCGAAGTGGATGCAATATCTAAGCCACTGACACGGCTTGGGTTTGTCTCTAATTAGGGTATATACCGTACCCCATTCCATCCACGGGTTCATCATCATTTTCCCCATTCAACTGGCAATAGCTAGTCCAGCAGAAGCGACTGCAATAGAACAAAGAGACACGAGAGCTTGGAGTCAGCTTGAGGAATGCTAGTAAGATAGGCATCAATGGTTGGCCCATGGGTTCAAGATGCGTGATGATATACATATGCAAATCATGGTTATATAGTTATAACTAAATGTATATACACATATATATATATACATATGATATATATACATATATGATATACACATATATGATATATACATATATGCATACAATTATACATACATGTACATAAATGTTAGTTGTACAATGAGAATCATCTACACATGTCGGCGATCATCCTTCGGGATGTTCGCTATGCGTGCGACGGAGGCCATCGCCAATTCAGCGACAGCTGCTGCGACAGGTTGTGTATAGAACTCTTCCAAGCCTGACTGGAATTGAAACACATTTTGTTTGGCAATGTTGATATCCAAAAAACCACATTCGTATTTTACACTATACATGTTTGGTATGCTCATCAAAGATTCGATTAACTTTAAGAATTTCAGTGACAAAGAGTCAGCCTGCGGGCTCTGTGGGCGCGTGTTGAGTGCAGCAGACAAATGCAGCACCCAATGACAAACATAGTTTGGTTTTGCAGGTGCAAAAAGTCACAAAACTGCATATAGATTTGGTCAACTAGATATGATGAACCATAAAGCAACAGGCATGAAGAAGAAGTGGAGCTTTGATACTCAAGGACATAGCAAGGTCACCAAGGCTGCGGGGATTTTGTCTTCGATCAGCCGAAAAACTTTGTAGTTTCGATGTTCAGAGTTTGATGCATAAACCTGCTGCACAAGACAAACAGATAACAGTCCAACAGATCTTATCAGCTGTGCTGTAGTGTGTAGTGTTTTATGTACTGCTATACGTATTGTGACATATAATGGAATGTGTGATGTAAACTGCGACATTTAAATGTAATCAGATTTGTGATGTAGTGCATGTAATCAACATGGTAATAACCATGGTAACCGAGTATTGCAATGGAATGTAGTGAAGCGCACGAGATGTAATGTGATGTGATGTAATGGAATGTAATATGATGTAATGTAATGTGATGTAGTGCAATGTAATGTACTACAATGTGATGCAATGTAATGCAACACAATGGAATGTAATGTAGTGCAATGCAATGCAACGCAATTCGATGCAATGCAACGCAATTCAATGCAATGCAATGCAATGCAATGTAATGCAATGTAATGTAATGTAATATAAAGTACACACTATAATGAAAAATGCAATGTAATGCAATGTAATGCAATGTAATGCAATGTAATGCAATGTAATGCAATGTAATGCAATGTAATGCAATGTAATGCAATGTAATGCCATGTAATGCAATGTATACAGTAGTGTAATGTGATGTGATGTGATGGGATGCGATCTGATGTGGTGTCATGCATGCAGTTCTTCAAGACATTTGCCAAAATGCGGTTTGATTTTGCCCAAACTGGGTTGGAATTTGATAATTTTACGGCAATGAAAAGCAAGAAAGTCATGGTATTTGGCTTGGCCTACTTTCTTATAAACCCATTTTGAGGATCTACATGAACAGCACCCAAATTTTGGGAGTGTCCCAATTTCACCCATCCGAATGTGCCAACCTGTTGGAGCAAATGGGTTCTAGGGGTGTGTTTGCATGTTCGACATGTGGGTATGAGTCAGTTAATACTAGAAATGACACAAAATCCGTGACCTGCCGCGTCTTAAATTTTGAATCATACCCACATAGGAAATCTGAATCCCACCAAGGTAAAAGGGCACGATTCGTCGGAAATTGTTTGATAGGTGTCATGGTTTGGAAGGTGCTCAGAGTATTTTGATGTCTGGCTTCCAACTGGTTTTCCGAACTGCGTGATATTCCCATCCTTCGGAATTTCACGGTACTTTTGAGAGTTGGGTTTCAAAAATTCCCCTGTCATGGATGCAGATTGTGGATTTACCCCACAAACTGCACTGTTTCGCGGAACATTTGGATCTCAAAGGATTTGTATCTCATCTCGACGATTTTGCATTTCACATCGCGGGCATCACCATGGTCATCGGAGCAGTGGTGGCACTATGGGCCGCGACTCTCGCGGCGGCAGATGAACATTGCCTCCTACAAAGTCTTCCGCCTACCGCGGAGTTGCAGGTGGAGGCCTGGGCTGGCAGGGTTTGGAGAACATCCAAAGTGTGTTAGGGGAAAACAAGACGGGGTGCCAACTGGATTGGGATAGGTGATACTTAAACTTCAATGTGGGGGGAATTTCAACATTGTTTCTTTTTGGTGTGAAACTTTCTGTTTGAGGTGACATCAAGAATTTGGAAGCAATCCGAAACGGTGGTGTTTTTGAAAGCCTTGAGGCCTTGTCTCCAAATGGATTTTTTTGCACGAACAAACAAACATAGCAAGGGAACACAAGTGGCACACGTAGCGATTTTTTTATTTTTGGAAAATGTGTCTTGATGGCATCAGCCTTGACTCAGAAGCAAATGGCCTTTTTCCAAGCAAACAACCACACTATGTGTACGCCCCAAGAGTTGATTAGCTGGTCAGTTTCGGTGCAAATGGAGTGATGACTCGTTGTGTCTCCTTCTGATTCGTTATTGGGTTTGTCTGAAAATAGGGTTTGTCTCTAAATCCATTGGTTCATCCAAACATTATCCCCATCAAATGGCTATAAAGTTATACCATATTGTCAAACCTCTTGTCTTGAAGATGTCTGCCGATATTTGCACGGCCTGGCACGAGTGTTCACTCAGTTCGAGTCGTCTCGCTGATGCCTGAGGACTCGGCTATGGCAGATGTTGTTGCCGCCTGAGTGGCAATTCGGGCGAGGGCCAAATTGTTACTCTATATGGGTCTGTCTGAAAATAGGGTAACCGATAAAATTACTATTTAATAGGGAAAATGATGATTCACCAATGGATTTAGAGGTACCCTATTTTCAGACAAACCCATATTGATGTGCCTTGAAGCCTCGTAGCCAAAATGAACTTCTCTAAGAACAAGTGATTTTCGTTTTTTGTGTGGGATTTTTGACTATGGTGCAAAGGCAAAATGATGCCAGTTCGTGAATTGGGGGTTTCTCAAAATGGAGGATCCCCAAGTCACCATGGGTTTCAATAGTAAAATGGTCTCACATTTTGATGATTTGGGGGTACCCCCATGACTGAGGAAACCTTCAGTGTTTGATCATTTGGTCCACTGGGAACCAACTGCATCCAAGTGAAATGCCCACAGGAACACCAATTTGTCCGATCCAGTTTCTGGGCGGTTCCACTGTGTTTTACTTGCAATCTCTATCTTGATCATCCCACATGATATGATACCCTCTGGTGAACTAACATAACTATGGAAAATCACAATTTTTAATGGGACAATCCACTATAAATGGCAATTTTCAGTAGCTACGTTTAATTACCAGAGGGTAACATGTTTAGTAGGGTTGAAGCTTGAAAGGACCATCCCTGAATAGTCCTCAAAACGGCACCAGAAATCTTCTTAGGATTCAATGCAGTTTTACAGTACAGCGGTAGTGTTTATTCTGACAAGTATTCCATGGTCTCCAGACTTTAGTACTCGCATCATATACAAACATATATATATATATATATGTGGTCAGCGCCCCCCCAGGACCGCAAATTTCATATGTATTAGGGGTGCTGACTTAATGTAATATAAGTCCATATCAAATATGTAAGGGAAAACCATGGAAAATACGATGAAATATACACTTTACATCATGAACTATGTATAGTTATAATTTGTTATAATGAATTGGAATGCTATTATTTTGAGGCCGAATTTCGGCCAAAAAAAATGACCGCCGACCCTAGGATTATATTGTATTTTTATTTTCTGTATTGTTTTTGAAAGGAATTAAAGGTTTTTGGCCTTTTTTGGTGCAGAAAACCAAAAAATCCTTGAGAAAACCCAAAAAACCAAAAAAAAAAAAAACAATATTTGGAGACTCTTGGTTGGACCCCCCCCATCCCCAAGACCTCTGGAAAATTGTTTTTTTGGGTTTTCTCGAGGTTTTTGGCCTTTTTGACAGAAAACCAAAAAAACTTCGAGAAAAGCAAAAAAAACAAAAAAAAACACAAAAAACAATATTTGGAGACTCTTGGTTGCACCCCCCCATCCCCAAGACCTCTGGATTTTTTTTTTTTTTGGTTTTCTCGAGGTTTTTTTGGCTTTTGCCAATGTCTAATCCTCAAGACTTCTGGAAAATTGTTTTTTTTGGTCTTTTTGTTTTTTTTGGTTTTCTCGAGGTTTTTTGGTTTTTGCCAATTTCTCCTCCTCAAGACCTCTGGAAAATTGTTTTTTTTGTTTTGTCAATTTTTCTTGTTTTTGATCCATCCTTTTTGAAACAAAATATTATATGGACCCTGTCCCATCCACGGAACATCCTTAATTGCATCATAAAGAGATATGGTAATTTTTGTAAGGATAAACATGCTGTTTTCTTGATAAAAATGGTGTTTCCCAAACAAAGTATCCAGTCCGATTTTAAGGACAACCGCATGTTTTTCATAAGTCATCATTTCAAAGAATGTGG
>BGPT01000549.1:239550-271598 GCA_003297045.1 Symbiodinium sp. clade C Y103 | reverse complement strand
ATATAGCAAGCATGAACAAGAGGAAACACCACTTTTGATTGACATAGCATTTCATTTTGTCTCCAAGCAGTGCTTCATCTTCTTGACAGAGTTCGTTAATTACATCATAAAGAGATATGGTAATTTTTGTAAGGAGGCCAAAAAACATGGGAAAAACCAAACAAAAACAAAACAAAACATATTTCAGGACTCTGGGCTGGACCCCCCCATCCCCAAGACCTCTGGAATATTGTTTTTTTTTTTGTTTTTCTGGTTTTCTCGATGTTCTTTTGGTTTTCTGGCATACCAGTAGATATATTCAATGTACCTCTAATATACCATTTAATTGACCTTACAATTGACCTTGCAAATACCCTCAATATACCTTTAATATACCTAAATATACCTTGAATACATATTGTTGGTCTTCAATATACCAGTTAATATACCTTTAAAAATCAATTCAATTTAGCTTTGGTATGCCATTCAATCTAAAGTTAATATACCTTCGGATTACCTGCTATATACCTTCAGTGCACATTTTAATCCATTTGATTGACACATGCACATATCTCTACTATATCCTTAGTATCCTATCTATTGCACCTTCAAAATACCATCTAATATACCTTTAGTACAGCCTTAATATATCATTTTATTGGCCATGAAAATATTGTTAATATACCTCTAGTAAGATTACATGAAACTATATACTGCAGGCATAGTAAATGGTATGTTAAAGACATATATGTATATTGAAGGTGCATTTCGAAGGTATATCAAACGGTAGGCTAAAGGTGCATTAGATGGTAAATGAAAGGTATAGTAGCGGTGTATTAAATGGTATTTTGAAGGTGTATTCAAGGAATATAAAAGGTTTATCAATAGTGTTCTTATGGTNTTATGGTCAATAAAATGATATATCAAAGGTAGACTGAAGCTATCATAAAGGTATATTCATTGTATATTAAATATGGCTGATCAAGACATTATTATTACTTTGTTGTTTCTTCTTCAAAAAACAAACATATCCACAAGAAGAAATGTAAACATATGTTGACTAAGTACAGTACATATGCAGATTGGACTAAACTTAGTGTGACCTCGAACACCAGAAAGTCAGTAGAGGAAATGTGTATATGTTATTGTTGGAAGTTTGTAAAGGCATACAATTGTTGGGAAAATTGACTGTCTGGTGTCCTTTGCAGTGTTGCTCATGCATCTGCTACATATTAAGTCCCACTGAACAAAGCAAGCAAGGAAAAAAACGCAAAAAAATACGGTCTTGGGGGGGGTGAGCAATTATATATATGTGAATCCCGGTCCAAATCAATACCATATCTTGAAATCAAATTAGTGTATTGAGAAATAGAATGAGAGAAAATTTAATGAACACTGTGCTGAAGAACAAGCAGTCTATCATGGCCTGGTATTCGTCAGAGCCCCCCGTGTAGCCTAGCTCCAAAATGGCCAACTTGTACTTTGCAAATATCATTTTGATTGTACCGGTACCCGTAGTACGGTACCCGGGCGGTACCCGTGCAGGTCTGGAGACTGCTATGAAATCCTGGTGGGTGGATTCGGAGCTGAAGGAGACTACATGCTGTCCATCAACTGCACTGTTGCGAACACAACAGTGGTTCCTGTAGAGTGTGGCAGCAGAGTCTCCGGTTCTACCGTGAACCTGCCCAATTTCAGAGCTTTTTCTGCAGGTGAGCAGTTGCATCAGTTTTGTCCGAACAGAACTGGTGTAGCCCAGGTCAGCACTTGCAACTCCGGTTACACTACCCGGCTCAAAGTCAATGGGCCAGATGTTGATCGTGATTGCATCTCGCATTGTGGATTGGGAAGTTGTCGGTCTGGCTTTGATCGTTTCCTTAACATCAATTTTGGCACCGGCAACGGTGAGTTTCTGACATTTGACTTCAAGGCTGGAGAATGCTATGATATCGCTGTGGGCGGATTTGGCAGGAGGGAGGGAAATTATGTTCTGTCCATTGATTGCGTGGACAGAAAAGTCATTGAATGCGGCACCAGCATCGCTGGCTCTACAGTCGGCTTGCCCACTTTGAGCCCTTTGACGGTCGCAGGTCTTCAGCCATTTCTCTTCTGTCCTGTGAACTCCGGCAGGGCCTCGGTGTCCACCTGTGGGAGTAACTTCGATAGTTTACGTGGATCCGGCCCCATCATCTTCAGCAGCTTGGAACTGATTTTCCCCAAACCTTCAGGGTCCTTTATCTTGGAAATCACTGGGGGTGTTTCCGGGTGTTTCACACGGCTGAAACGGAGGAATCAACTGGGGGAATCAACTGAAGACATATGAAAACATGACTGGGGAATCCAAGAAATTCACGGAGTCCACCATTGTCCTCCCAAGGTAATGCTTCAACACAGGTTGACTGCACTTCTGAGTGCAATGCAGATTGTGTTGGCTTCAACTTCAGGCCTGGTGACGCACTAAACGCCAGCGTTTCAAAAGGTCCATTGAAGGTTGGAGAAATGCCTAGGATATCTTATCATCAAGAGAAAGGCTCAGCATTTCAGCAATTGTTCCTTGCAATCTGGTCTTCGGTCGTACCACAAAGATTTTCAGAAATGCATCATTTCCAATACGTGGCGATGAGAATCCATGTTGGATTTCTGACATTATGCCCTGGCCCTGTCTATGAAAACGGAGCAAAACAAACTGCTTCTTAAGATTTGCAAAGCAAAGCAATGTCACATTTTTGAAACATTTGAAACTGCTTTCCAAATGTATTCTGTGGCGAATCAGGCGAAGGAGAAACGCCAGATGCCGATAGATGCCGAACAAATGCGTTTACAATGAACCAGCCCAAAACAAACATCGCAGCGCGATTGATTCCGTTTTGACGCTTGGAAGTAATCTTAGCGCCCAAAGCATCAGAAGGATGAAACTCGCTGTTGAACAAAAACAAATGCGTGCCTTGACGTAGGACTGTTGAAAAAAGTTGCATATCAAGTTTGCTGTGCGACGGGAACCTTTCTTCTTGGGAGAGAGAATCTGTTGCGAAGATGTCAGATATGCACAGAAAGAGCAGTCAAGAGTGCAAAAGAGTAGAGTGGTACAACAGTTGATTCTACACATCTGTGATTTTAACATAGCTATGGAAAACCACGAAGTTACTGTAAATGTTTGCAAACGCTCAATCATTCACAAACGAGCCATGCTCCGCAGGCCTGGAGAGTGCTACGAAGTCTCGCTGACTGGAACAGCGACCGCCGAGGGCAACTACGAGCTGTCACTGAGTTGCCGCATTCCGAATGCAACGAGGATGCCAGTCGATTGTGGCAGCTTTGTTACTGGCTCAACATTTGGATTACCCACCTTGAGGGGAGATGTATTAGGTGGTCAAAGTCACTTTATCTTCTGTCCAAACAGCGCAGTCACAGCTGAAATCAGCACATGCGGGTCCAACTTTCGCACTGCGCTCTACATCAATGGTACTGATATAGAATATGCCTGCGTGGGCCGCACGTGCTATTCTTTTTCAGACTGTTTAGGGGCAGAAACTACGCTGAATTTCACAGCTGGAGAGTGTTATGACATCGTGGTGGGTGGGATCTCTGATTGGGAGGAAGGCGATTACAAGCTGTCAGTGGAATGTGCATCTACCAGCGCATCAAATGTCACTTGCCCAACATACCTCTGGGACTGTGCAGTATTGGAAGAGATCCGTGCTTTTGCCCATCCTATCACTGTTTGGGGTTCGCCTGCTGAAGCAGAGGGAGCATTCGCAGGTCCAGAGAGCCCTTTAGTGAACGGCAGCCAAGTTATACTAGCGAATACACCCTGGATTAGTGATGAAGCCGTGGCCAAATTACTCGATGGCCTTCAACGGCAAAACATTCACCTGATTGTGTTTCAGGAAATACAGAACATCCGTGATATTACAGGGTGGAGTCTTGAATTAACATCCTGCCCGAATTCAGTGGCTCGACAGCTGCAAGGTGGGGGATTTGCAGAAGGGCCCAGCAGTTTGCAGAATCCATGTTGCAGGGGCTGGCTGTGTTCCGCAGTTTTATGCGGAAGTGACAGAGATACACGGTACAGATCTTCATGCGTCCAGAGAGAGGAGTTGCCACCTGACACTGATGGAATGTATGGCACCGCTTCTATTGCTGCTTGGACAAGTCCCTATGAGAAGGGCCGCATCACATACTACGCAAGCAGTTTCAGTGAACATCCTAGTTGGAGACAGCTGCTTGCAAGCTCAGTTGGTTTGGTGTGTGCCGGAGAAGTAGTGGTCAGAACTCGCAACTCCAGCACTACCACCATCACGCCTGTCCCTGTGGTGTGTGGCAGCATCGTTAGTGGAACCATTGTCCCAGGAGATTCCTTGAATGACGGCTTCAAGAAGCACAGGTTTTGCACTCCTGAAGAAACAGATGGCCTCGGACTCGGACTTGGGGAAGTTCTTTTCAGTACTTGTGGCTCTGAGATTGCCACACCTCTCACCGTGAAAGGGCCAAATGGTCGCTGGCAGCGCAATCTTGGCCTCCAATGCGGTGGAGCTGAGTTGAAGGTGTCGACTCTTCTAAGTGGCACCTTGGACTTTTGGAGAATTTTTCACCCGTGGTAACAAGGATCCATAGGGAATATAAATATATATTATTATATAGTGTGAGTTTGAGGTCATTTAGATCACTTGCACCATGTTCTCTGTCGTGGCTTGGTTCAAACTTACCTGTGAACTGGTAGTGGAAGGACTAGTTCACCCACCCAAGAGCAGCGCTGCCGCCTCCAAGCAACATGTGATTTTCCTCAGAGCTGAAAGTCCGTGGGCCTTGAGCCACGTGAACCGCGATTTACACACCCAAAGTTTAAAGTTCACCTTGGCACATTGAATGGCAAATGCAAATTTCGGATCATCCTCCACCAAGTCTGCACATCAGTCTTGACTTTGGCGAGGATATCAGCTAATTGGAAATCAGTGGGGACCCAGCGCATCATCCTGGGATCATCAAATTTACATCCCCACTTCGCGGCCTCAGCATTGATCAATTGCCTGAGGGCAGCGAGATCTATCATGAGACGCTTTTCAGAAGGTGCCTTTGGCCCACCTACCCTATGAACTGAATCAAACAAGGACTTGCAGTCAGTCAAAGAAACTACAGGCATTACCTCCCTCACTGAATCTTCGCAAAGAGGTTCTCCAACAAGTGAACCAGCCAACATCGCGCGGAATGCGATCGCATCTTCCCAGCCCTCTAAAGCCGCCATCGTCTCTGCGGCAAAGGTGCTCCGACATACTCTGGGACAAGCATGTGATTTCCAAGCAAGGATAGCAGGAGTGGCTGGTAGTCCGCGAAGTACAGCACGATCACAAACAAGAACCAAATGCCCAAGTTGGGAATAGATGCCATGGCCACCAGGGACATACTCAGGGTCGCCATCATCTGGTGACGCATTCGCCCATGCCGCATCATGGTAAACGAGGATGACAAGATCATCCAGGGCTGACCCAACTTTGGAAAAAGTGAGTGTTTCCTCCTTACCATTTTGTGCCATCTTAACAACCTTATTAGTTTCCTTAACATCAGCAAAACAAGGCTGTTTCTGTTTCCTTTGGCTCAGTGACACGCCTGCTTGAAGGTCAGGTCGTGATTGGCTGGCAAGCCAGGACAAAGCACCAATGGTAGACTGATTGTCGACCTTTGTCACGCCATCAGCAGCATCATCGAGGATCACCTGCTTGGGGATCTCGACGGTCTCCAGCCGAGAGTTGACATATGATTTCTGACTCAAATGGATGCCGTTCTCATCCTGTTTGATATTGCTGCCAACGTACTCAAATTCATCAACGTCCCACTCTGCGATGGGAAAGATTCCAGAAAGACTCACTTGAAGCGCAACAAGCACTTCAGGTGGTGCAGCAATCAACAGGTCATCGACATGGGTGATCAAAGCCCCATGTAAATTTCCATGAGCATCGCGAAGCAGAAAGTAACACACGTCTAACTCGTGCTGAACAAGCTGCAGTGTTTGGCCGTTGACCTTGATTTTCAGTGCCTTTAGATCAGCTGACAACTTCTCCCACCAAAGTCTTGGACTAGTTGAGAGTCCAAAGACACCTTTGATGACTTCGATCAGGACGCCAGGTTCTACGCCGGGCAAACCACGAGCAGGTTGTGAGAAGTACAAGTTTCTCCTGGCTTCATTCCCATTCAGGAAAGCAGCTTGCACATCACCTGCTGCAAGTTTCCAATCGAACTGGCCAGCCAAGAAGAGCATGGTCATGAAAGCCAACTTGGTCGCCGTGGGAGCTTCTGTTTGAAGTGATCCTTCACGAAGATCTGGATCTCGATGGCCACCGATGCAAAGTCGTGCCTTTGCACGTGGCGGTACTGTAGAGTCTTCCCGCCGTTTCGCCACGTTCTTGTCGCGATAGGCGAATCTCGATGGCAAGATCCGATCCTTTGGCACAGAGGCTCTAACTTGTTCAGTTTCTTCCATAGTCAAAACCCTGACGGCTTCATACTGGATGTGCTCTTTCCATTGCTTCTCTTCAGCTTCTACATAGAGTGGCTTCTCGCTCTCGGGGATGTCGTTCCACTTGACTTCTTTGTCGAGCTGTTTCTGGTAGGAACGGGGCAGGCGAAACGGCTCATCAGTGGCCTCATCCACCATGAAAGCAATGTGAGCCCTCTCTGTAGCCGGTGTAGGCTTCACCATCGGGACAAACCCTTTGGTGCGGGCACGCTTTTCTGGCACCAATTGATCGAGGTCGTCAACCATCACATCGTCAGTGGCATCAGCAAAGATGTCCTCATAGTCCTCGTCTTCGTCGAGGTGGTGCACCAATTTCATGAGGTCCTCCTGCATAGTCTTGGCTTGCATCAGCATGCCAAGCTCCTCAGACTCTGCTGGGCGCAGATGTTCTCGAGCGCATAGGAGACAACGACCTCCACGGGACACCCAAAATGAATCGCCCTCGACCCCAACGATCGTACCAGGCCCAATCCATTCCCCTGCATCTTGTTTTTGTCGAGCTGCACCTCCGGCATTCTTGGATCTACGAAAAATGTAGACCCAGTCACCTGGCTCAAAGTTGTGCTTGATGGCCCGTGGTCGACCTTGAAGTGCCCTTCGGACAGCACTGTCCGCTTGAGATTTGATGAAAGCTTCCCTAGCCGCTTGTCTAATCTGTACATGTCGTTCTCGTTCTTGGCCAGGGGTGAGCAGCTCCTCTTTCACAAGCAGACCTGCATCTTCATCTAGCATCCCGTCACCAATCCGAGGTTGAGCTCCAAACACCCACTGGGATGGTGAGTATCCGTGTTTTCGTCGCAGTGAGTTCTTTGCTTGGCAAACTTGTGCCAAGGTCCATTCAGCCTCATCATTGGTGATCGCATAGTGATCGATGGTTTTCTGCCAGATGGTGCGGAACCAAGCATTCTGTCGTTCCACAGGACCGTTTTTCCAATGTGCCTGGCCGGCCACATACTCAACCTTGATGCCATGTGCCTCCATTTCCTCGGTGAAGTTTTTCATCAAACCTCGCTCTTGATCGGCTACGATACGATGTGGAGGACCAGCCCAAGTCACCCATGCTTTTAAAAACGCTTCCGAGATATCTTCAGATTTCCTACCCTTCAGCAGTTTCACTACATGATATCCAGAGGCTATATCGAGGATGGAGAGGACATTGAGCTTCAAGTTGGAGGGAGTATACAATACAAAAGTATCTATCCCAACTTCCTGATTGAAATCCATGGCCACAACCACTTTTGCCGGTCTCCTGGTGCCGGGATTTGGGTGCCGCTGACACGTAGCGCACTTCAGCTGGTGTGCCGCCTTGATCACTTCATCTTTTGCGCCAGCAAGGCGCAGATGCCGCGCAAGGTCTTCATGACGAGGGTGGCCAAGATTCTGATGCAACCTGCGCAGGATTTGAGCAGTGTGCTTGCTGACGTGAGGAGGAAATGTGATACCTGTGACACTATCATGTCCATGTTGTACTGAATCATGTACTGCATCTCCAGCGTCTTCACCTCCATGACCTGTATCACCTTGATCTCCTACATCATGTAGATCCATGTGTGCATCACTACCCCTTTCCATGTCTACATCACCATCATCATCAACAGGAGTATTGACAGGGGTCCCCACATCATAACCCTCACTCATGTTGTCATCCCCTTCAAGTTCCGCTGGGAAAGATGTCCAGCATCGCGGGACGATTTCCGCTTTGTAGCAGTTGACCACCGCATTGCAGAACTCGTAGGTGTAGACACCTGCAGCACGGGTATTCTGACCAGCTGCTGGAGTATGGGTGTGATCACCTTCGCATCTACAACCTAGACCGTGATGAAATACTCCATGTGAACATAGCAAAGTGGTGGGTTTACGTAGAAGTTCACCATTGGAAACTGCACGAAGATTGAAACGACACATGTCAAGATCGACTCGATGCATCCTCGGGTCACACATCATGTCCTCAAAAGAGCTGTCAGTCCACATGTCGCTCATGAGAGGATGCTCGAAAACCACTTCACCCCCACATGCTAATTGCAGTTTGGCACACCGTTTTGCAAACCGTACCAACTTTCTCTGCACGGCCCTCAACCTCCTAAGCTCCTGCTTGCGGTAGCTGTAGTTGAGCCTCTGCCAGGGGCTCCATTTTGTGCATGGCAAAGCAATCCATAAGAGTTTTGGCCTATGATGAAGGATATCGTTCAAAACCTCTTCTTGATGATGGGGTTTGGAAAGATCATGACCGAGAAGAATATCGCGTGGTTCCAAAACATTGCAACCCCTCTGAGCAAATGTCTCGGTCAAATGAGCCGAGCCAGCAAAAATCTCCAGGAAGTCAATGCGCTCCTCCGCCTTGGTAACCAAATTGGATGCAAAAGTTTGCAGAGGAGTGGTGCATATCGTGACCAGAGTAGCCAGCGCAGCAATGGCCTTTGAGGCCCATGATTTCACCTTCTTCTTGGTCGTGCGCCTCACCCGACGCCTTGGAAGATTCCTCACCGCTTCATAATCATCCCCATACACCAATTTCACCCTTGGAGTCTTTGACGCAGAAGTGACACCAGAGCCCTCAGCCGCAGCGTCCTCAACCCCAATCTCATAGTGCGGATCCCCGCCCGCCTCATACTCATTCTGGACCCCCTGCTTATCTTCATGCTGGATCCCCGATTCATACTCAATCTCATCGGAGGAAGTACCACCCCCTTTATACTCAGACGCCTCACCATAGACGCCGTCACTCTCATAGAGCTCCACAGCCTCCTCACCGGAGAGCTCCGCTTTCTTCGCCGCTCGCTTCAATTTCTTGGCCTCAATCGCTTGGTTCACTGCTTCTCGAAATCGTCGCCCTTTGGCACGGCGACCTTGGCAGCGGTCTCTGCCTGCTTGATGGTCTGCAGGATCTTCAGACGTTCCTGCAGCTCTTGAATCTCCTCGTCCGTTGTGACTGGACCATCCACTGAAGACACCATGGAAAAATCGTCCGACTCCTCCAAAGCTCGCCCTCTCACTTTTCGGTTCGGTGGACTCGGCTTCTCCTTGGTCACAGCGCGGGCTCGCGCAGGCAGCACAGAGGGAGGTGGCTTGGTCTTGGCAGACTTCTCGGGGTCGATTGAGGACCTTGCTCCATAGCCATGATTGCGCTCCACCATGCCCTTGTTGGTCCTGTCCGCCCACCGGGCCAACCTCGCAAGGTCTGGGCTGCACTGTTCGGCCTGGGTCCACTCCTTGATCGCCCACTCCAAGTAGTCGGCTGGTACCTCCCGAAAGAGGTAATGTTTGTACTGGCCGAAGGTCACCTCGCTGTCCCCCGATGTCTCCATGCTCTGGCGGAGGAGACGTAGCAACAGGCCTTGAGTGGCCTTCGCCGGGATCTCGATGCCCTCCTCGGTGCGCCTCTCCTTCAATTGCTCCACTGAGCACTTCGTGAGCCCCAGTCCTTGGCGACCTACTGGGCCCCTCGCTTCCATGTACAGTGACCGAAGCTCTGGCACTGTCATCTCGTACTTGAAGTCGACTCGAAGACCCCTCAGCGCCTCGAGCAAATCCGCACGCCTCATGTTCCATACCGAGACAGGCTTGGACATCACCAGGCTCAGGGTGCCTGATGGAAACAGTGGATTGCTCTAAAGCAGCTTGAGGCCTAGGAAAACGGCTTCGACCAATCCACAACATTTGGCCCTTGAACTTCGGCTCAACTGTCCATTGGTGTGTCATTTCAAATGGCTTTCCAGCTTGTGTACATGGTATGCAAGTGCTATCACGTGTGTCGCCAAGAGATTCAAGAAGACATTCCTTGAGTGCTACATCTTGAGTTTGCCAATCACGAGGATCAAAAAGATCTCTTCTAGGAGTGACATGAATGCGATCCATGTAGATTTCACCTTCAATCCAAAAGTCCCTCAAAAACTCGTTGTCTTTCCACCATCCCCGAAACCATTCTGGGCAAAGATGTTCAGCAGATAGTTTGTTAATCACCAACGGGTCCAACTTCTTGGGATAAAACAACTTCTTGGGGGAAACAACTGGATCAGCAACTTGACGCACCATGTATGCCTCACGATCGGACGGTACAAAGATCTCTGTGGTTTCCCACGCGATGCCCTTTGGCCAAAGTGGCGCGGCACCGAAGTTCGCAGCAATGGGGACGGCTGGAAGACCTGTGGATGTGGTCTGAAGAGCAATGTCAAAAAGACCAAGAGCATCAAAAGAAGCCTTGTTCGTCACAAGGTCATACTTCATCCCTAACTGCGACAGCACGGGTCGGCTGAGCAAAAGCGGAACATCGGTGTCCAACTCAGACACCTTCAGAATAAACCACTTGCCCTTGATACACATCCAAAAACACCATGCCTTCTTTGAAAGAAACAGCTCATCCCCACCGAATTTGAACTGCTCGTGTTGCAAAACGAGCTCAAATCGATGGCCTTTGGCCAAAGCTTCTTCACGCAAACGTTTGATCCACGCACTACCAGCTACAGTCCTACTACAAGCACAGTCAGTGATTGCGAGCAGCTCGTTCTGATGCCCTCCTACAGCAGCATGAAAAGCTTCACAAACATGGGAGACTTGAGGAGCAGGAGAAGGAGAAATCTTGCCAGTCTTGTTCTGATTCAGAGGACACTCAGGATCACGATGCCAGTGGCCACGCTTCTTGCAAGCTGAACAGTACGAACGTGCCTTTGCTTGACGGATACGTTCGTCTTTGTTGGCAGCCTGGTTAGTGCCACGGGACTTCATCATGGCCTGGTATTTCGATTTCGCATTCTGGTAGGACACATAAGCCTCCTGGGTCTCAGCATCGCTCTCAGGGAACGTTTCCTCTTCATCCCCAGAGGTGTCCTCATCTACATACTCCTCACCCTCCTGATTCTCAGTGACATGTGCATGATGGGAACCTTTCTTGTCCTTCTCATGGAATTTCCGGGGCTCCCACAATCGCCGGTTCATGCGATCTTGGATCACTGCCGCATCTTGCAGCTTGTTCAGTTCGTACTTGTTACCTGTGGATGAGAGAAGGCTCAGTTCAGCAGAGTTGTCAAGACGGAGTTTGTCAAGGTACAGCCATGCAAGACAAAGGTCAGGGAGGTTGCATCCTATCTCCTTCAACCGCGAGACCTGCCTGTCATACTCTTGGTTAAAGTCACGGATCTCCTGGTTATANCCATGCAAGACAAAGGTCAGGGAGGTTGCATCCTATCTCCTTCAACCGCGAGACCTGCCTGTCATACTCTTGGTTAAAGTCACGGATCTCCTGGTTATACCCTTTCTTGAGGTTCTTGAAGAACTCCAACATACACTTGCCAACCTTGACTACTTCCTTGTCCAGATACTTTTCTGAAATCCACGTGGTAANGGTTATACCCTTTCTTGAGGTTCTTGAAGAACTCCAACATACACTTGCCAACCTTGACTACTTCCTTGTCCAGATACTTTTCTGAAATCCACGTGGTAATCACATCAACCCCATTGGTGCTGTCAAGGAGAACTAGGTCTAATTCCTCAGCATCACGCCAAGCCCTCCCAGTCAGACTGTTGTACAGGGCCAATGCCTGTTTGTTTGGCCTCAACCTCGTCATGCGCCGCCAAGCAGCGACTTTGCGCAAGTAGCCGCGGGTCACCAAGCCGTCCTTGTCATCCTCACCTGAGAATTCGGGCACGGCAATTTTGTCACTGCCCCCAACACGGTCATCATCACGACTAGTTCCAGCACCCCAAGGATCACCCTGAGATTGCCATGGGTCACTAGTGAAAGGTGCAGCACGGCTAACAGAGTCAAAGCCCCCAGAAGGAGTGGTTAAGGTAGGAGGCCATGCTTGCCATGAAGACCATCTAGCCCTCCATAACTCCCATTCTTCATCAGTCCACCTATTGGCAGTATCCCTTTGACCATCTCTAGTAACATCTTCTACATTCGATGCACTACTTGGGTCCCCATCACCGCCACTTTCCCCATCACCGGTGTCCNATTGGCAGTATCCCTTTGACCATCTCTAGTAACATCTTCTACATTCGATGCACTACTTGGGTCCCCATCACCGCCACTTTCCCCATCACCGGTGTCCACAACAACAGGCGCAGGCATCGCGAGCAACTGCAAAGGATGCCAAATCTTCCACCACCAATCGAGCCGAAGAGCTCAGCCTGGATTCGGTCCCGGGGTATTATAGGACTAGTTCACCCACCCAAGAGCAGCGCTGCCGCCTCCAAGCAACATGTGATTTTCCTCAGAGCTGAAAGTCCGTGGGCCTTGAGCCACGTGAACCGCGGAAGTTCCTGTGCAACAGCTGCATGGTGCCAAGGTGAAGGGGTTCGATTTACATACCCTAACTTAGGGCCCTTGAGCTGTTGGTTGCAAAAACGGTCCCTAGCGCAATTCAAACTGGTAGCGGAGCTGGTTGCCGGAGAGTCCTCTCCCGACNTTGCAAAAACGGTCCCTAGCGCAATTCAAACTGGTAGCGGAGCTGGTTGCCGGAGAGTCCTCTCCCGACATCCGGACTCTCACGGTGATAGCCTAGGTATCGGAAAGTGTTGTGTTTGTTTGTGTAAGTGTGCAACGGAGAAACAAAATCATCCTGAAGGATTGGACAAAACCCCGTCGAACGCAATGTCGATGGCTGGCCTGCGGTACTGCCCGAGCAGTCCGTCAGGACCACAGGAGACGAAAAGCGGTGCCTGTGTATAGTGGAGATCCGTCCCACTTTCACGAAGGGCAATTCAGAACACTTCTTCGAGTGGAACTCTGCAAGAGGAGGATGGAACAGAAGGCCAAGGAAAAGGCTAAGGAAGCATCCAGGTCCCCGACTGCTAGCCCGGCAAGCAGTGGTCAGGGGAGAGACCGGCCGACGGAAGCGGCAGGATCAGGACAACCTGGAGCACGACCTGCTGAGATGTCACCCCAAGCACCATCAAGTGGAGCTGAGCTTGGAGGATTCGCTTCACCCCGTGAACGTGCAGATGAGGATGATAACCTTGACGTTTCTCCTTACGTGGAGCTTGCGACCAAGATCATGGAAGGTTTACGTGGTGATGCCTTTCTCCTGGCCAAGGACATGGGGCTGAGTGCTTTGTTGGATGTTGGACCTCGCACTGGACTGGAATTGCTAGTGGAGAGAATCAAAGAGCTTGTGTTCCCATTGAGGTCACATGAGGCCCGTGAGTTGTTCAGGATTGGCCAGCTGGCAAATGGCCCGCTGAGCAGACAGTCCTCTGAGACAATCCTGTCATTCATTGGCAGGAGGAAGCGATGGTGGATTCAGCTGAAAGAATTGGACCCAGAGATGACCATCTCTACGCAGATGAGGGCCGAGCTTCTTTTGGAAACATCAGGACTCAGTCGACAAGNGGACCCAGAGATGACCATCTCTACGCAGATGAGGGCCGAGCTTCTTTTGGAAACATCAGGACTCAGTCGACAAGAGCAGTTGATGGTGAAGACAGCCTGCCCCAAACCAAGTTTCGAGGGTTACTGTGAGGTTCTGTTGGAGCATCACGGTAAAATACACCTGAGAGACTCACGGAACTTGGCACCTCCCTCAAAGCCCTTTCAACAGAAAGGAGCAGGAAAGGGGAAGGGCAAAGGATGGTACAGGTCAGGCTACTACGTTGGAGACTATGGTGACTACGAGAACTATGAAGGAGATGAAACAGCAGGAAATGAAGAACACCAAGAATGGAATNCAGGTCAGGCTACTACGTTGGAGACTATGGTGACTACGAGAACTATGAAGGAGATGAAACAGCAGGAAATGAAGAACACCAAGAATGGAATGCGGACTATGGTGATGGGGCCTATGTTGGGTATGAGCAAGAGCCCAGTACAGAGGACCACTGTGAATGGGTGTCCGATGAAGAAGTTGGCATGGCACTGATGGCCATGGCTGAGTTGACAGATGAGACAACTGCTGAAGCTTCTGAGGAACTTGGAGAAGCTTGTCAACACCAGCTGCAAGCTTATGCTGCCATGGGACGTGTGAAAGGCAAGGGCCCCTTCAAGGGAGCAGGGAAAGGAAAGGACAAGGACAAGGGCAAAGGGAAAGGAAAGAGGATTGTGAAGACACAGCTGTCCATCCAGGACAGGAAGGCCAAACTGGCAAGCCTGAAGAAGAACAGCCGTTGCCTACGATGTGGAGGTCACGGTCACTGAACCCGAGACCCAGAATGCAAGATGCCAAACAAGAAGCCTGGAGCAACTTCTTCAGGACAATCTTCAGGACAGCCAAACGGAAAGGTTGGCTACTTTGCCCTGAGTGACTCCTCAGAGGATGACAATCCACTGCCTTGCATGGTAATTGGAGCAGGTAATAGAACTCCCCAGAGATCACCTGCTGCCAAGGCCAATGCACGATCACCCCCACGTGCCTCACCAGCCACTAGTGATGGTAGTGTTACTCAGGTGTCGATGTCATCACCCAATCGTGTGCCCAGGATGCCAGCATTTCGTGCCAGGAGGGAAGATCCAATGTCAGATGCTGCACTGCCCCCTGGAAGTGACCACATCTTTACGTTTGTGCAACATCGGGGTTACACGTATCATGAGGTTTTGATGCAATACCCTGGGTACTACTTGTGGGGACGCAATGAACCTGGTGCCTCCAGGATTCTTGTTGAGTTTTTGGACTGGGTTGATATGTACTATGATGTTGACCATGGAACCCAGGAAGTCACTCCCAAGCCTGTCCCTGAGGATGTGCCTGCTCGACCTGCCCCTGTGCCAGGATCACGTCACAAGACTGTCAAGAAGAGACCCCCAAATCCACCAATTGAGNTGCTCGACCTGCCCCTGTGCCAGGATCACGTCACAAGACTGTCAAGAAGAGACCCCCAAATCCACCAATTGAGATTCCTGGTCATGTTTGTAAGGATTTTACTGGGGAAGGAACCAATGCATACGTTCTGCGCAAGACATGCCGTGAATGTGGGAAAATCACCCACCCCGAAGAATCCAACGTTTTCCCAAGATCCTGCAACATGCAACCATGCAATCACTGATAAAAGAGGATCGACCAAAACCACTAGCAGAACATTCTGTCTGCTATGTGGGACACATGTGGACGAAATGCCACGTGATGAAGGGAAGCGTCGGGAAGCCTTGGGTAAGGCTGTCAGTCAGGGTGCAGCTCCCATGGTTGACCTGGCTGAAGACCTGTTGAAGTATGAAAGATTGGAGTTGCTGTTGAGTACTGAGGACTCAGTAGCTGTGATGTCCCAATTTCAACAGGATTGTGAAGTGGAGTTGGAACATGACCCACACATGAGAGCCAGTGTCATGGTTGACATTCTGCGCAACGCCATTGAGGCCGTGATCGAAGCACGTGACCATGCTGCCCACACTGGACATGCAGCCCCAAGCCATGCTGCTTACGTGGCACCCTCCCCTTTGGAGGACGAGTTGGAGTGTGATGCACTGCCAGTTGTCGACATCTTGAATGATGATCATGTTTGGGGAGTGTTGGATGAGGGTTGCAACTCAACTGTTTGTGGGTATGAATGGATGGAAACATGCAAGGCCAAGTTGAAGATTCTTGGGTTTGATGTCCCCATGCAATCTGACGTTCAGAAGGCATTCAAAGGTCTTGCAGGTGATGTGCGTACCAAGGGTCGTTTCAGAATCCCGTTTGTCTTGGAGCCAGAAGGTGGTAGGAAACTGCCAGGTGTTTTGGAAACGTATGTGGTTGGAGAGCCTGGCGACCCCACACCATTGCTGTTGTCACAACATGCTCAAGCAGCATTGGGGTTGGTGAAGGACATGGCAACATCCACATGCACACTTGGTAAGGATGGCCCCACCTTGAAGCTGCACAGGACTAAGGATTCAGGACTCTTGTGCATGTGCCTGAGTAAGGGATTAGCCAATTTGAAGTTCAGAGAAACACCAACGCAGATCAAAGAACTGCAGCTCCCAGACAGCATGGCATATGTAGGAACTGTGCCACGGACAATGGCGCCTGCAGGGCAATCGGTGCTCGTCTATACGGCAGGGATGGACTTTGCACCTTTGCTTGCATCATACCACAATGATCCAACACCGAGAAATCTCGAGCGGCTTTGTGGGATGTTCTCGGACCTGGCTGGCCGAGAGGTGTTTGTGGTGAACACTTTGGCTTTAGGTGATCCACATCACAACAAGGAGCTTCGAAGCCACNCCGAGAGGTGTTTGTGGTGAACACTTTGGCTTTAGGTGATCCACATCACAACAAGGAGCTTCGAAGCCACATCGGCACACATCCTGACATCCTTGCAGGTTTGGTGCGCAGTGACTGGACGATGCAGGTCATGCATGCGCTGATCAGGAGGATCAAGCAGAGTGTCGATGAGGGGAAGTCAGTTGGTGTGATTGCCTACTGCCGTCGAAACCGACACAGGAGTGTGGCCCTGGTTGGTTGGTGTCAAGCGCCTTGGAGTACTTGGAGATTGACAGCAGTTTGAAGCATGCCAATGCGACATCCAGTTGGCGAGAGATGTCTGGGAAGTGCCGTGGCAGATGTGAGCACTGCCAGCACACCAACATGGATGCTCAGACTGAGGCTGAGGATCATGCAGGTAGGTTGTGTGATTTGGCCCGTTCAGAAATGGCTGAGAGAGACATGACAGTACTGGATGACTGCTGTGAAGTCAGACATGTTGGGTTGGCTGGATTGACACCAGCGCCAAAGGTGGCCTCAGCGCCAGCACCTCGAGTACCAGCAGCGAAGACCAGACCACCAGTGCCTCCTGAGCCTGCAAGGGCCACTTCATCGACCAGAAGACCATCGCATCCTGCAGCACCTCCAGCACCTCCTGCACCTCCAGCACCTCCAGCACCCAGAACACCACCAGCACAACCTCCCACAAAAAAATCTCGATCACCAGCCAGACCGGCCAGAAATGACCAGACAGAGGCATTGATGGCTCGAGTCAGTGAGCTGACGACCTTGGTGACGCAGCTTGTGGCTGAGAGAGATGAGGAGAGGCAGCGAGCGAGCTCTTCACGAGAAGCGATTCGAGAGACTCAAGGAGGCGTGGGAGCAAGGTCCCCTCGCTCCGGCCGTGGGTATCGGTATGAACCTCGGTATGAGCCCTCTCGATACGAATCTCGCTACACCACTTCTGGGTATGAGCCTCGCTACACTGAGCATGAGGAGGACTACTCGAGAAGAGCGAGTTCGGCGAGACCACCTCGGAGCCCTTCACCTTTGCCAAGGAGACGCCCTCAGCAGCGACCGATGTCAGTGGAGTCAGTCTTGGCTGGATGGCCAAGCCACTTGGACCTGCCGGCCAAGGAGGATGACGGTGCGACATCTTGGAATCAAAGGGTTGAGGCGCGCCCGATGCCATGTGGTATGCAGCAGCAGTGGACAATCCAATGGCCTACAGGCAGAAGTGTCTGCGCTGGATTGGGCCGTATTTCTCTGGGTCCAATGCCCAGGACAAAAGGGTCCAGGTTGTTGAGGAGAACAACATGGCTGCCAACGTGAAAGTGGTGGTCCTTGGAGCAGACTACCTCATGACGGAAAGGTCAAAAGATCGTGGGCCTCACCTGGAATGAGAGCTTTGGGGTGGAGTGTGACGATCTATGATTACATTGACAGATCTTGGACTGTCGATGGGACCTATCCTTGTGAGCAGGAGATCGGGTACAACTCAGATGCCACAGGTAGGATCTTTGTATATCATCCCACAAGGGAAGGATCTACTCCAGAGGAGAACGCTCCTGAGGAGAACGGCCCAGGGGACAATGGTGGAGACGGCCCAGAGGATCCTGGTGATGACCATGTCCCTGACGATCATCAGGAGACGGAAGCTATGGAGGAAGTTGAGGACTCCACCTCAAATTTTCATTGAGGCCATGAGACCGATGGATCCTGGCAAGTTCATCGACTTGGGAAGCGATGAAGACGATCCGATGCCATCTGGGCTGCCTGCATCCTCATCGGGTTCNGAGACCGATGGATCCTGGCAAGTTCATCGACTTGGGAAGCGATGAAGACGATCCGATGCCATCTGGGCTGCCTGCATCCTCATCGGGTTCTGAGAAACCATCAGAACCAACGGCTGTAAAACTTGAAGTGAAAACAGAACAGCAGCCGTGCGCCATGTTGGGTGCCTTGATGTCCACAGAATCAAGGGTCATGGACAAAAGGGACAAGCAGGTTGTGACCTCTGGTTTGAGGATCATGCAACATGAGGATGATGTCATGAGTGCCATGGTAGATGCATCTCATTTGCCAGAATCGGTGCACATGTTGGTTTTGAAAGACCCCAATGTTGTTTTGCCCAAATGGGACGATGTGCATGTCATGACGGTAGGACCNGTTGGTTTTGAAAGACCCCAATGTTGTTTTGCCCAAATGGGACGATGTGCATGTCATGACGGTAGGACCCAGTTGGGAAGACACGTGCAAGAAACTTGCAGCCAGGGTTTCAACACAGTGCCCTGGACTGGTTGTGGTTTACATGGAGAATCCCACATGGAATCAGATAAAAGATCTCCATTGTGAATCTGATTTGAACCATTGCACGGTTGTGGTCATCACCCATACTTGGAAAGTTTGGCTGCCAAGGGGATCTGTTCGGGAGGAGAGGAATCCTTGAGCAGGCTGGCCAAGGATTGGAGCACGGGACAGGTGTCGATGACACCCCGGACGTTCCAAGACGCATGTGGCATGGAGTTTCATGAGTTGTTGAAAGGTCATTCAGAAACACTTTACCTAGATAGATATGCCCGGACGTGTTTTGTTGGAGAACTTGTGGATGAAATGTCTGGATCTGATGACCAGATGTTGGAGGATGACAAGCCTCTGACCCCAGCTGAACATGAACAGCTCATGTTGGATCAACTTGCAATCCCTGGAGCCCCATTGGATGAAGCCCAGAGGAGAGCCAAATATAGAGCACTCCCCACACGCACTAGGATTGCCATCCGACGTTTGCACAAGCAATTTGGACATCCGACACCGGCAACATTGAAGAACATCCTGAAGGCAGGAAGAGCGTCACCTGAGCTGATTGAGGCAGCTCGATTGGTGAGGTGCCAGGCCTGTGAGGACACTGCAAAACCCCCAAGGGATCATCCAGTTGGGAGTCATTTCAACTATGAGTTTAATGCTCTTTTGGGTTTTGACGTGCTGAAAATGAAAGATCATGCAGGGGGGAAATATTCAGTAATGTCGATGGTCGATATTGCAACGGGTTTTCACATTTGTGAAGTTGTCAAAGAGGGTGGAGGACTCCGCATCTCAGAGTCATGTGCAAAGGCCTCGATGACCAAGTGGATTGCTTGGGCAGGTTGGCCTAAGGCCTGCATCATGGACCGTGGAATGCACAACAGGGGTGCAGTTGCCAAGATGTTGACCAGCCATGGGTGTAACATTGAATTTGCCCCTTTGGAAGCCCCAGCTGCCATAGGAAAAGTAGAGAGACATGGGGGTATCCTGAAAGCAATGGTCAGGAAGGTAGTTGCTGACACCGAGACTGTTGGACTTGCAGACTTTGAGATGTTGCTGCAAGAGTGCACGTCCACCAAGAACCAGATGCAGAGGACCAATGGGTACAGTGCAAGTCAATGGGTTTTAGGAAAACAACCACGCATGCCAGGCTCAGTCACAGACATGTCAGAGAGCGCTGACTTGGGTGTGATTGAAGCAAAGACCGATCCAACTGTAGCATACCACAAGGTGCACAACGCCAGAATGGCTGCTCAAAGAGCATTCGTCCATTTGGACACCAGCAGCAGGGTTGCAAGAGCGCTGACACGCAATGCTGCCCCTCAGCATAAGGAGTATGCTGTGGGAGATCTTGTTTGCTACAGGAAGGATGCACAGCAGGGTGGCACAATGTGGAGCACAGCAAGTCGAGTCATTGGACATGACGCTCACAATGGCATTTGGTTACTCCATGAAGGAGTTCCCATCCTTTGCAGCACTGCCAGGGTGAGGTCGGCCAATGAGAGTGAAGCTATGGCTCACTCGATTTTGAACGGTGAACGTGTGCTACCTGATACTATCGTGCATGGGCCTCAGCAACAGAAATATGTCCATCTTGAAGATGAGAAAGACAACCCAGAAGACCCCATTCCTGGTGGAATCTTTGACGATGTTGTCGAAGCCCCTCAGGGGAGCAGTGCGCCTTCAAGAGCCCCAGGAACACCAGGGAGAAGGGTTCAGACCAGAGATAAGACGGACAGAACTGAACGATCTGCTCCGTATGCAAGAGCTGCTCCATCAACACCTGGAGCACTGCCTGGTGACACCATGATGGCTGATCTGGTGGATGGAAACCACTGGCGCATTGGGAAGGATGTTGCAATCAGAGTTCATGCAGAACCTAGGAAACGAGAGTACAACACAATGATCGATGGTGATTTGCCAGAAGGGTTTCAGGACTCAGGTTTTGCAACAGTTAGGAAAACCTTCAGGAATGGGGATGTAAAAACAAACGAAACGGGTAAACTAAGTAATGTANGCCAGAAGGGTTTCAGGACTCAGGTTTTGCAACAGTTAGGAAAACCTTCAGGAATGGGGATGTAAAAACAAACGAAACGGGTAAACTAAGTAATGTAGAGGAAACAAACGCTTGGACCGGTTTCATCGTTTTTCGAAGGGCTCAAGCTCCTTTCGATCGTTTGCGAGCCATGGATCTGGAACTGGACATGGAGCCTCTCAAGGCTTTCATTGCACAGCGCATTGAGGAAGCCCAAGAGACGGTTCAATCTGGGAAGGTGGCCAAAACAGTGGATATCAGGAAGGTATCTCGGGAGATCTGGGCTATGATGCTTGAGGCTCGAACCACGGAGTGGGAGAAGTATAAGAGTTTCAATGCAGCCATTCCAATCTGGGGACAAGAGCTCCAGAATCTACTGGATGAAGGCCACAAAGTAATCCCATCCAAATGGGTGGAGACGGACAAAAACGAACACCTAAAGGGAACAGACCAGTATGTCCCGAAGATGAAAGCTCGCCTGGTGATTTGTGGAAACTGTGAGGATGTGAGCCGTGAAGATGTACGATGTGATGCTCCGATTGCAGATGCGGAGTCGCATTGTTTGCTGGCAAGCTGGGCTGCGTCCGGGTGTCTCCGCCTGAAGGGAAGTGACACTACAAATGCATACTTCCAGACAAAGCCGCTGACCAGAGTCATGCTGATGAGGCAGCCGGCTGGAGGTCTTGGTGACCCAGAAATCCCCGCAGAAGCGTGTTTGCTCTGTAGGGTGCCCATCTATGGTTCAATCGATGCTGGCCGCGGATTTTATCTGCGGATGGATTCAGAAGTGAAGTCTGCAGGCATGAAGGCTTCAAAGGTCATGCCAGCATTGTACTTTCACCAGGATGAAAACGGTGACTTGGACGCGACGTTGTGTACACATGTTGACGACCTGGTGTTTGCCCACAAGCCAAGTGGAGCAAAGGTGATGGAAGAGATACTTGGTAAGTTCTCGGTTGGAAAGACCGAAGAAGGAAGCTTCCGCTACTGTGGAAGGAGATTCACGCAGCATGATGATTTCAGTGTTGAGATCGATGCTGAAGAGAACACCAGGGGGATCAAACCAATTCTCATTGACAAGACCCGGAAGGGATCAGAGACGGTCACTGAGAAGGAGCTCACAAGCTTGCGTTCCGTCACTGGGTCGTTGGCGTGGGTGGCACGATACTGTCGTGCTGACCTTGCGTGCAAGGTAAATGAACTCCAGAAGCTCTGCAATGCAAAAGCCACTGTCAGACTTGAGGCTGGCAAACAAGGCTGTGGAACTAGCCCACCAGGACCAAGGGATGAAGCTGGTTTACAAGTCAGGATGGATTGACTGGAAAGACCTTGCAGTGGTGACGTACAGTGATGCGTCCTTTGCAAATGAAGAGGGATTCAAATCTCAGCAGGGCAGGATTCATTACCTGACCACCGCCACGCGTTTGGGAGAAAAGGATCACAACATCCATGTGATCGGATACGCTTCTTCGACTCTGAAGCGTGTGTGCAGGGCCACTTTGCAGGCTGAGTCGTATGCACTGCAGAATGCAGTGGAACATGGAGATCGCCTGAGGTGTGTCCTGTGTGAGATGACAGGAAAGTTACCAACCATGACCGACTGGCACGAGCAATGCCAGATGAAGATGAAACACATATGGGTGTCTGACTGCATGAGCTTGGTCGAACACCTGAACGCAGAAGTGCCGAAGAAAGTCTCTGACAAGCGGCTCGGGATCGAGCTCGCTGCTTTGAGGCAGTCCTTGTGGACCGGGAATGGCCAGAAGAGCAGTCAAGAATATTCGCCCTATGGGGACGAGTTGTGGTGGACTGAGACTGCCCGGATGCTCGCGGATGCATTGACGAAGTCAATGAAGCCGTGTCTCTTGACGAAGATCTTGACATCCGGCCTGAATTCGCTCAGAACTGCATGAAGCTGTGTGGCAGCAAGCCATCAACAGGAATGGCCCGACAACTGTGAAGTGTACAGTCATCGTTTGGAGCCACTCAGAGACATGTAGATGAGACGGGTGTGAGTTTGAGGTCATTTAGATCACTTGCACCATGTTCTCTGTCGTGGCTTGGTTCAAACTTACCCTAACTTAGGGCCCTTGAGCTGTTGGNGTTTGAGGTCATTTAGATCACTTGCACCATGTTCTCTGTCGTGGCTTGGTTCAAACTTACCCTAACTTAGGGCCCTTGAGCTGTTGGTTGCAAAAACGGCCCCTAGCGCAATTCAAATATAGTATCATATGTGTATGTGTAAGTATGTTAGTGTATATATTTATGTAATTACATAATTATGTATATGTATATGTATATATATATATATATGTTTTATCTTTGGGACCAGGCACTCAAACAACTCCGAGGCACCTGTTATGATGTGACGGTTTTTGCCAGCAACACTTTCATCGCCGCGTCCAACAAGCCCAGCGAGTTCAGCTATTCGCTTTGGGTGTCGTGTTGTCACGAAGAGCTGTGCAATGGAAATGGTTTCCCAAGACACATGGCATGGGGACCACCACTCCCCAGTGTTGGTGGCAGTGCCATGGCCGGCTTTGATCTGTGCACATGTGAGTGTCGTTGGCCCTTCATCGGCAAAACCTGTGACCGGTGCAGTGGACAGTCTTTATCTGTACCGATCGCAGGTGCTTGCGTGAGTTGTTTTTCAGACACTTCTCTGGGAAAAATTTATCGGGTTGCTGTTGAAAACTCCAGCGTGACGTGGTCACCTAGGCTCTTGCACCCTGAGTGCGACAGCATCGATATCAGACTCCAAGAGTCCTCCACCATCAACTTTGTCGTAGAGGTTCAGAATAACAGAGGGCTGTCAGTTTTCATGGACTCCTGTCCTTTCCAAGAAAACTTGCGCCACCTGTCTGGATGGATCATTGCTGGTTCGATTCAAATTGGAAGAATCATTTGTGTACCAAAGTTCACTTGCAACTTTGGAAACCTTGCAAAGGGTGCTAACAATGCTAACAGCTTGGACTTTTCTCCGGACAACAGGTCATTGAATGGCTCGAACTTCGTTTCCATGCACATTTTGACGTTGCGTGAAGAGGCTGCGGCATTGGCTGCGTTGGCAATGCTCGACCTCATAGCTTCCTTCAACTCAAGCAGAAGTGCCGTGCTTCATGACAGACAGAGCAGTTTCACGGTCACCTTAAGCTCAGTGATCTCAGTGTCAGAGGCCCAGCAGTTCTTCAACACTTTGTTAGAATCAGAAACATCCCAAGAAGATTGCGCTGATGCTGATGACATTTCTTTGTCTATCGATGCAGAGAGTGAGCTGGTGGTGCTGGTGGGAAACCTTTGTGGATCGCGCCAGGAAATTGAAAATCTCCTTCGTCCAGTTCTCCAAAGAGGCCGTTCAATTCTTCTGCTTGGAGAAGCGAAGGAATTGCCGAATTTCATGACGAAGATCAGTGTCGGACTCCCAGAAGTCGCAGATCACACGTGTAGCTTCCTCACTGCATGGCTTCAGTATCGCTCTACTGGACAATGTGCTGAAACAGCAGATGAAGTGACATTCTCTCCGCTTGGCACAAGAGCTTATCGTCGGAGTATCTTGGAATTCCCAGGCCTTTGCTCGATATCATCATGCTGTGTGGGTGAGTCGTGCTCAGGATTCCTCTTCCCTGGTCCAACAGCAAGCTGCTACACACCGTTAGTGGAAACGGGGTCCTACAATGTCAGTGTCATTTTCAAAAATGGTTCCAGAGCTTTCGTCAAAGATCGGCTTCTTGACGTTTCTCCTCCGTTTGACCCCGGTGAAGCACAGCGCTACTTGTTGTCACCCAATCGCTTGTCTGGAGTCTTCGGAGTGTGGACCAGGGAGGTTCGTTTTGCTACGTCTTTCTATGGCTCGGAGTCGGACCTTTTCGACCGAACCTGTTGCGACCTCGTAGCCATTGGATTTGATTTGACTGTCATGGGCAGACTTGATTCAAAGGTCTGCGGTGAACGAGGATTTTCAACCAATGTGATGCTTCCCGAAATCGAAGATGAACATGCTTTTCCCCAGCCAGTGAGGTTTTTTGCTTGGCGCTGCTTTGCTGATGTGTCACCGGTACTTGTGGATGGAAGCAGTTGTAGTATCCCCCAGCCTGGCCAGCTCCCTGCACAGAATGCTTCGAGTGCGAAGAGTTTGCTTCAAGATGCGAGAAACCAATCGCAGACGTGGAACTTGAAGCGGCGAATTGATCAATATGTGGACTCTTTGCATTTTTTTAGCTGGAAGGATGGGAAGGGAAAGTCGCTGGACATTTCAAGAAAGTTGGACATTTCAAGAAATCAGTAGCGAGTTGCTGGTAGCCTCCTCCACAGGGAACCTGTCTGAAAATGAAGACCTCAACAAAAGTTAACACAAGGCCATTGAAGAATGGTGAAAATTCATGAACATTACAATTACATCATCAAATTTTGGCTTTTCCCAAGGTCGGCACCAAAACCCATTGGATTTTCCTAAGGAAGCCGCTGTCTTCGCAGCTTCACCAGAGACTCCATCGGTCACGTCAGCCCTGGCGGTGGTCCGTGGAGCCTTGCGCGCGGCGGGGCTCGGAAGCCAACTCCGGGAGCGGAAAATTTGCAGCCAGGACTTCATGAACATCATGGCATGCATGGGGGATGGGGATGGGGATGGGAATGGGATGGGGGGACAACTTACTTTGGTTTGATAAAAGTTTTTTTGGAAAGATGATCGGCGATGCGATGCGGGAGACTATGATATAAGTTAAGTATATGATTACAAAAGCCCGCACAAAGTGGCTCGGGTTTTCTTGACCTTGAGAGTTGACATGACCTTCCAAATGGACTTGACTTGCTGTTTCTTAAGCGGACTGCATGTTCAAACATTTGAGCAACACAGAAACATAGACATAGATGCGAATGAGGCTTCAAGCTCTGCTAGGACTGCTAGGAGTTGTTTCGGCTCCGGAAATCTGCCGGTAATTTGTAGAAACTGCTACGGAACACGGACGAAAACGGCCCGTCCAGGAGGATGAACCAGATGCATTTGGGCAATGCTATTGGGCTTGGAGTGAGTTTGCAAAGACGGCAGGTGTTCATCTCATCAGTGCTGGATTTGAAGAGATCAGCACAACTTGGGCACTGGAAAATGCCATGAGGGGAGACATCGTGATTTTGCCTGTGCCTTGGCGAAAGCCAATTCGTGAAAGGCATTATTGCTCATCGATATCAAGGGCCTCTTCAGATTCACTTATTGAGTATCTTGAGTTCCTTCGAAGAGCCAGTAGATGGAAGCACTTGTTTCAGTTGTTTTCTTTCCATTTGCTTCCGACATTTTGAGACACTTTTTTCCGTGAGGCCTTCAACATGACCAATGAGTCTCTTGGCATCAACTATTCTTGTGAAGATGGCTTCATAGCTATCAAGCATTCCAATTCAAGTACCGCCAATGCGTGGGTCTCGGACACCTTCTACAACCTCCAGATTTTGGAGCTGGCGGAGGTCACTTCGCTTGACATGCCACGGCTTTACAGGTGGGAGTTTAAAAGAATTAGAGAAACCACGAGGTTCAGACAGGGACAAAGACATTGAACATGATTGAAGCGAATTGAATCTGCCCTTTACATCCTTTCACCTGGTTCGAAAATGCATCCAACTCTCCAACATGTCTTAGTTGAGTCCTATTTGCAGGCCAGGGGAGATGCCAATTTCATAGAGGGTCGGTCATCGTTTGGTCCGCAGGCTTCACGAAAATGCCGGATTGTTGCCGGAGCAGAGCGAATTTTTGCAACCAGTGGCACTGAAATATGACATTCTCCGTGCGTTCAAAACTCGCGATGATGTGCTTGTGGCATATTCCTTGGTGAACAGGACTGCACCAGATGCTTCCAGCAAACCGTGCCCAAATTTGTGGGAGCCACCGATTTGGCAAGTAGCTGCTGGGAATATGCCGGCGGAATTGCAACCGCTTGGAGGTTTTGATCCAACCGATCCCCCAGAAGGAACTCTTTGCTTCCAGGAAGCAATATTGCAGAGATCGAAAGCCATTGCCATGGTGCGGTGCTGCTACGAGGCTTGGCCGTCCTATGAATACATTCCTGCTTGGCCATCCAGAGTCCTGGTTGCTGACCAGAATGTTCCTTGGACATCAGTGGAACAAACTGACGTAGAGGAGCTTCTTTACAAAGCTGACCTCATGGCGAATTTCACCGAGGATTCGGTTTCAACCACTACCACTTCCACAATCTCCTTCAACGGCATTGAATCTGCAGTGTCTGTGTATGCCGGAAAACTGGACATCATCTGGGACTTATTTACGGAGTTTGAAATTGCCAATGTGAGCAACTCTAGTGATGTGAAATATTTCTTGCTTTCTTCAGAGGAGGAAGAGAAACTTGATGATGGCGAGAGTGGAGAGCTGCTGCGAAACCGCACTGGGGTTCTTGTTCAACTTCTTGAAGGTAAGGAATCTAGTCGAAGTGCTCGAATCCACTTTGTACCCGGTTCCACGCAGTTCTTGCTCGTCCTTGCAGTTTTACAGGATGCCGTGGAGGATTCGGTTGATGCCGTGGGTTGGAATACGTCCAACATTTCATACATTTCCAGCAACCGTCAAGCAACAAGAGTCCGAATCGCACAACGCGATCCAGTTCTCAAAGCTGGCGTCAATGTGGTGCAAGTCACAGCAGCTCCGAATGTGTTGGAAACTTGGAAAAATCCAAACAGTTTTGAGGCTATTAATATCTATTAGATTCTATTAGTAGCATTTTCAAATTGTTGTGAAGAATTGGCCACAAAACTCTACTCTGCTAAACTTCTGGGGCTTGCAGCCACCACAAGAATCATCATATTTATATGCGTCCATCAATCTTGCTCAAGGAGATCATCGTAAACGAGTCGAAGATGTCCTTGTCAGCAGTTCTACCTCAGCCGAGCCTGACAGATCTGACAGCTGGAACGTATTTGAGCGGCTTAACTAGCCAAGATGATCCCTTCTTTGTGCAGCTGATGGAAATCCTGGAGAGAAGTCCAAGCTTCGTCAGGGCCAAGGTGCGTCAGGCGGAGCTGAAAGATATTTACCAAAGCTTCCAACTGGATGGGACCATGACACTGGATGCAGATGCTGAGGATCGCGCCAATGGTGGCGTCAGTTTGCTTGGAAGAGGGAAGCCTAAAAAAGTCGAGTTGGCTGACTTAGTAAACTTGGAGTTAACAGGTGGTATTACAATGTCAGGCCAATTGAAGCTCAATCCCAAGACTCACATCGATGTGGACATCGATGACGGATCAGTCAGAGTGGATTGCAAGCTTACTTTGGACATTTCGTTCTCATGGACCTTCTCTTTGTACTCTGAAGTCCTCCTCCCTATCCTCCGAAAAAAGATACCCTTCTTGACAACGCGCGCGTATATCATTTGGTTTCTTGACGTCATGGAACTTCCATGGAACCAAAATTGGCTCTTGATGTGATGAATTTTTCCGGCAGCTTTGGATCCAGCGTTTTTTCCATTGATCATGCCCAAGCATACTCTCTGGCAATCCAGCATTCACCTTTTTTTCCTGATATTTTCCCATCAAAAATGGACGATTTCGGGGATTTGCCAGCCTTGGCATCGATGAGTGGAGGGTATAAAACCAGCAGCCTTTTCCGCGACATCTGAGGATCCCCGTTTTTGGTATCCCGATTCCAGCGGCTACACTTAAGCCGCAGCTGACTTGGGTAGCATCTTTAACGCTCTCTGGAAAAGTCAGTGACTCACACACCGCAGACGTGAAAGCACAGTGGATTGCTGAGGTCCCATGGGTGGGGGTGAAAGCCGAGATGATAGACATGGCCATCCGGTCATGTGTGGCCGGGTGAAGTTTTTTTTGGCCAGTTTCGTGAAACTGTTTTTTAACTAAAGTTGAAAAAAACCATCACCAAATCAGAGGATACCCATTGAGGACGTTTGATACGACACGTTTTTTTTCTGATCTCCTCAGCACGGCCGAAGGTGAAGCGGAATAATGGGATCTGGGATTCTTCGAATACATTCACTCAGAAATCACTTCCCTTCAAGAACTCGGATTCCATAGAAGGCAGCTTTAGACTTTCAGCTGGACTTGAGGGGAGCTTAGATGTTCTTGTCGCTGGTCTGATGGGTTTCCGTTTTACAGCATCCATCGGCTACCTGGTGAACGTTTTGCATGGTTTTTTTAAACGAATCGCGCGAAGTTCTGCAATTAGATGGGAACATTCAGAAGTGATGTGTTATTCTCCAAAAAACATAAGGAAACCAACTATGATCATTGTGGAAACCAACTAATCCGTTCCCCCTAATACTAAACCCCCCCCCCTAATAGTAAACACCCCGGGTAGTTTTTAGTATTAGGGGGGTATTTATTATTAGGGGGACCCTAATNCCCCCTAATACTAAACCCCCCCCCCTAATAGTAAACACCCCGGGTAGTTTTTAGTATTAGGGGGGTATTTATTATTAGGGGGACCCTAATAGTAAGCGCTAGACCTTAATATTAAAAACTATTTTTCTCGATTTCAAAANTTCGAAGCGGACCCCTAATAGTAAGCGCCAGACCTTAATATTAAAAACTATTTTTCTCGATTTCAAAATCAATTAAATCTCAATTTAAAACGCAATGAAAAACTACTTGGATTCAGGGGACCCTAATAATAAGCACCCCGGGGTGAACTAGTTTTTAGTATTAGGGGGTAAAACCCACAAATGATAGGTTTATTTTNAAAAGTCAAATTGGCCAACCACAAATTTCCCAAAATTGGAGATGGACCCTAGTTTTTAGTATTTGGGGGACGTTTAGTAAAAGGGGGAAGGGATTATTTTTATCACAGTTTTATCATGTTTTATCACTATTTATCAAACTGGTTGGGTCCGTTTTCGGTGGAAACTCTCGCTGAGGCTTGGCCTTCGAGGTTACTGCGGCAATTTCGGGAGATCCGTTTCTGTTAGGGATGGATCCCTTGAAAGGTCTGCACGTTTCGAAGCTCGGGGTGTTTTTGGAACCTGGATTCAAGGTGGAAGTTGTTTGTTCCTGGAACAAAACTGACGATGGCTCCGGGCTGGCCGGGTCCTGCCCTTTTATTTATGCTCCACTGCTCACATTTGGTGTTCCCATTCCGATTTGGCAGTTGACTGGCAACGTGGCGATCGGATACAGCCCAGACAGCTGTGGATGGTTTGCACAGGGAGTCAACTCTTTGCCTCCACGGTTCAAAAATCCGGGCTACATATGGTATGAGAACTCAGGCTTCGCAACCATTGATGGCTCTGGAAGTGGACCGGGACTGAAGCTCAAAGAATCGAAGCCAAGGGCCGGATCTTCTGGTACGCTTTACCTCTTTGTGCACCCAGCAGATTTCCGAGGACTCCGTGTTCTGGCAAGCACGAAATTCTATGCGCAGCAAGTTGACGCGTGTGAGGAGGAGGAGGAAGAGGAGGAGGAGGAGGAGAAGAAAAAAAGGAGGAGGAGGAGGGTACCACGCCGCACCAACACTCCCTTCTCACCAGACAGCCCTTGGAGGCGGAACAGAGCTCCAGGATTGATGAGTGGAGACCCGCAATGTTTGAGTTATGATGGATTCCGCTTTGAGTGCAACTTCTTGGGAGAAGCTGTTTGGACCAGGTGCGGTTTACAAAATTATTACTTTAGTATAATATAAATATATATATTATATATACTTTATAGATCTTTAAAGTATGATATAATACAATAAATTAAACAAGAGGACAAAAGCTACCTAAGCTTCAAATTCAAGACGAAAAAAAAGGTGTGGGTTTTCAGAAAGATCAACAACAATCACAGCTTTTTTGCTTGAACTATCTTGAAACATCTTAAAACATATTCTGTATTTTCTTGAGCCATTTTCACAGGTGCGAGGACTTTGCGATGCATGTCTTTACCGAGACAGTCGCAGGAGGCCGAGCGACGGTCATCAAAGGCTTCGCCATCAGGGAACAGGGTGAAATCGCCTATGCCATTTCTCGTGGAGATGGAACTCCTGGATCTCCTGGGGGCTTCGACTTTGCCCTAGATGGAGATGCTGAGAGGCTGAGAGGAAGCTTCTTGACCTTGGACGTAGATGGTGATACTCTCCACATAGAAACGGAGTCTCGACATGAAATCAAAGCGGTTTTCCACTCCACGCATGTCTACCTGGAAGTCCACCTTGATCAAAGCTGTTTCAACCGAACAGAAGGCCTCCTAGGCAACAACAATGACAATCCGGGAGATGATTTGCAACCCTTCAACAAAAGCGAGCATGTCCCAATCACCTCACCTGCAGAAGTTATCTATGAACAATTTGTGCTCTCATGGTGCAGAGACAATGTCGCGGATTCGTTGTTTCCTCCCGATCTTTTCCAGCCTTGTGACCGCACTTTCATCCCCCTCTTCGCTTCAGACTTGGATATTGATGCTTGTCCAGCCTTTTGCAATGGTGATGCATTGTGCTGTCTCGACAATAGTGAGGGCGGAGAGGAGCTTGGCGCAACCTCATTGAAAGAGATTCAAGCTGGTGTGCACGCTCAGGGCTTGGCGCAATCTTTTCAGCAACCACTTCCTCCTTCATTGTCGTTGCCAACGCAGATTGCCCTTTCACCAGATTCTCTTGAGTTCACGGTATTGGCAGAAGGTTCCAACATGGAAGACTGTAATTGTTCGGTTTGTGCCGTCGAAAATGTTCGGTGCAACTTGACCATCATCGGTGACGCTGCTTCGCTCACAGTCACCGGCGCAATACCTGAGGGAAGGATGACGTGCACGGCAAAAGCCAACAACGTAAGGACCTCTGGAGGCGCGGTTTTCACAGATCTTCCACAGATTTTCCATCTGTGTTTCTGCATTTTGCTGCTTTGCATTATCTCTGTATTGAGAGATAGTGCATATGATATACGTATAATATATGAATGTACATAATATATTATACATATGCCAATCCGCCAAAGACACACCTTTTCAGATGGTCAGCCTTCTATTTTTCGTGAAGCAGCACCTGCTTCTTGAAGGCAATACATTCTTTTCTAAAAAGAATATCGTACAAGTAGTTCCTGGGCAAGCCGGGGTCGGAAGTTTCAAAAATTCAAACACCTATAGCTTATAGAACTGAACAGAGCCTGGGCCTATAGGATGCAGGCAAGCCTTCTGTGCT
>BGPT01000549.1:215161-238028 GCA_003297045.1 Symbiodinium sp. clade C Y103 | reverse complement strand
CAGCTGCAAAACACAATAGTATTACGCACGCAGCCGTGGCACGGAGGAACTTTGACGCAGCCATTACAATGCGATTTGCAGACACTGAGTTGCAAAACATAATGGAACGACGCGAGTAACGTTCCAAACAAGAAAGTTGAAGATGTGAAAACGAAGCTTTTGTGCGAGACTTCCTTCAAATCTGAAAGTTGAAGTATGAGAACGAAGCTTTCGTGCGAGACTTCCGTCAAAAACTCAAAGTTGAAGATGTGAAAACAAGGCTTTCGTGCGAGACTTCCTTCAAAAACATTCAAAAACTAAAGGTTGAAGATGTGAAAACGAAGCTTTTGTGCGAGACTTCCTTCAAAAACAGAAGGTTGAAGATGTGAAAACGAAGCTTTCGTGCGAGACTTCCTTCAAATCCGACAACTTCAAGTTGTCACAAGCAAGCCTGAAGTGTCATTTTGCTTGCGGGGCCGATCCGAGAATGATCCCGGTACAGCCGGGACCGTCTCGAAACCGTCGCGCGGCAGACCTTCCCCATCCCTCTTCCGAGGCACGTTTTGTATTGCAAAACACAGCATTTCGTGCGTCGTGCATCCGCTAACTTTCAAAAACGCATTTCGTGCGAGACTTCCCTCAAAAACAAAAAGTTGAAGTTGTGAAAACGAAGCTTTCGTGCGAGACTTCCNCTAACTTTCAAAAACGCATTTCGTGCGAGACTTCCCTCAAAAACAGAAAGTTGAAGTTGTGAAAACGAAGCTTTCGTGCGAGACTTCCCTCAAAAACAGCAAGTTGAAGTTGTGACAACGAAGCTTTCGTGCGAGACTTCCTTCAAAAACTCAAAGTTGAAGATGTGAAAACGAAGCTTTCGTGCGCGTTTTGTCCTGAGTTGCAATGACAGTGAATTGAAATGACAAGGAATTGCTATGACAGTGAATTGAAATGACAGTGAATTGCAATGACAATGAACTGAAATGACAATGAAATGAAATGACAATGAGTTTCAATGACAGTGAATTGAAATGACAGTGAGTTGCAACGACAATGATTTAGATGACAGTGAATTGAAATGACTGAGCAATGACAGTGAATTGAAATGACAACGAGTTGCTATGACAGTGAATTGAAATGACAATGGAGGGAAATGACAATGAATTGCTATGATAGTGAATTGAAATGACAATGAATTGCAATGACAGTGAGTTGAAATGACAATGAATTGAAATGACAATGAACTGCTATGACCGTGAATTGAAATGACAATGAATTGCTATGACAATGAATTGCTATGACAGTGAATTGAAATGACAATGAATTGCTATGACAGTGAATTTGCTATGACAATGAATTGAAATGACAATGAATTGCTATGACCGTGAATTGAAATGACAATGAATTGCTATGACAGTGAGTTTGCTATCACAATGAATTGAAATGACAATGAATTGCTATGACAGTGAATTGAAATGACAAGGAATTGCTATGACAATGAATTGAAATGACAATAAATTGCTATGACAGTGAATTGAAATGACAATGAATTGCTATGACAGTGAATTTGCAATGACAATGAATTGAAATTACAATGAATTGCTATGACAGTGAATTGAAATGACAATGGAGTGAAATGACAATGAATTGCTATGATGGTGAATTGAAATGACAATGAATTGCTATGACAGTGAATTTGCAATGACAGTGAATTGAAATGACAAGGAATTGCTATGACAGTGAATTGAAATGACAAGNAGTGAATTTGCAATGACAGTGAATTGAAATGACAAGGAATTGCTATGACAGTGAATTGAAATGACAAGGAATTGCTATGACAGTGAATTGAAATGACAATGAGTTGAAATGACAAGGAATTGAAATGACAATGAATTGAAATGACAAGGAATTGCTATGACAGTGAATTTGGTATCACAATGAATTGAAATGACAATGAATTGCTATGACCGTGAATTGAAATGACAATGAATTGCTATGACAGTGAATTTGCAATGACAGTGAATTGAAATGACAAGGAATTGCTATGACAGTGAATTGAAATGACAAGNAGTGAATTTGCAATGACAGTGAATTGAAATGACAAGGAATTGCTATGACAGTGAATTGAAATGACAAGGAATTGCTATGACAGTGAATTGAAATGACAAGGAATTGCTATGACAATGAATTGAAATGACAATAAATTGCTATGACAGTGAATTTAAATGACAATGAATTGCTATGACCGTGAATTGAAATGACAATGAATTGCTATGACAATGAATTGAAATGACAATGAATTGAAATGACAATGAATTGCTATGACCGTGAATTGAAATGACAATGAATTGAAATGACAATGAATTGCTATGACAGTGAATTGAAATGACAAGGAATTGCTATTGCTATCCAAAAATCCGTAACACGGAAGTATAGACTTCTAAACTTCCTTCGATTATTTTCATCTCTTTTTGATCCAATGACTTACTGCCTTTGCTGAAGGGAATAGTCCATGAGGTACATCGCACATTCTTAAGAAGGAATAGCATACTCTTTGAAAACGAAGACTGCATACATAACAAGGTCAGACTTTCAATCTGTGCAAGGACACTGCACTCTTTGAAACTAGATTCTGCATCCTTTGAAAGCAGTGTAAATGTTGCAGACACTTGAACCACATGCTTTTCAAGGAAGGCATTCTTTTCAAAAAAAGGGTATTGCATACACAAGAGATTTTGTTTAAATACTCTTTCAATAGAAAGAATGGTCTACCCTTGTTTGAACGAAATGTTGCAACATGTTAAAGAATTGTTTGAAAGTAGTACTGCAGCCCTTTGAAAGATAAGCTGCACTGGGTGAAAGTTGGAATATTGTTGTAATGGAATGGTCTACCTCTGGTTAAAATGATATTCGAACCTGTTGAAGATCTCTGTAAACAAACAATCTTGCACTCCTTTTCAACATGCTGCACTCTTTGGTCATGTTGGAACTGTACTGGCCATATTCTTGCAATGGAATGGCCTACCCCTTTTCCAACGAATTTTTGCACGTTGGAGATTTCTTTTAAACACAATACTGTGCTCGTTTTAAAACTATATAGGCTGCATTCTTTCCAAAGAAATCCACAAAGTAAGACCACACTTTGTTCAAAGAATATTGCTGTTTTTGAAACTTTACCACAGGGATATATATATATATATTATATATGTATACCTGAAAATCCACTTGTGCTAAATTTTGGCCTTTTAGCTAAGAGTACAAAATTTCAGCCTCTTAAAATAAGAAACGCCTCTGGCAGTTTTCTTGAGCAAGAAAAGTGTCCTTGGAAGATCATTACTGAATCATACCAATTTGCGATTCCGATGCTACAACTGTTGGTGCCTGCTACTAGCACCAAATCAGCGACTGAAGAGCATGCATGACATGCCAGTGTGGGATGAGCAAGTTGCTGGAATGGTATGAAAGAGGGCAAAGCTGCTTAAGTCAAGAAAACCCATGAAGCCAAAGACAGGTGAAGGGGGAGACATGGTCCTAGTGTCAAAGAATTCAGAACAGGATAGCTCAATTTGATCATGTGCGTTGTGTGCACCCATGGTCTATGACCCGTATCATACTTGAAAACCTCGGATTTCGAAACTGAAAATGGGTGATTCCCCAATTGCGGCAACTTACGTTTTTTTCCCGGCAAATGACGCCTTTTACCCGGCCAATTGCGCCTCTTCAAAGTGTAGGATTTTGGCAAAGATGAAACCTTGTTATGCCATACCTTATCATACCAGTATATACCAGTAATTAGATGATCCCGGGCTTTGTGGTCAGGAACTGATCATGCCATAAACAAAATTGTCATTCCTCTCAGCATTTGATGGTAAGCCTATCATGCCATTGTGTCGTGCAAGGAAAAACCTGTCACGCGAAGAGAGTATCTAACATATGATGCATGGTCTGTGCAACTGCTTCATGCAGTAGCAGCCGATGAGCACAGCTTCACCCGGCAACGAAGGATCTGCGATTAGTTGATTATTCAGCCTTGCCCCTGAAACATCTTCGAACTTTAACAGGAAACTCGCGTCAAACCTACTAAAAGTGCAAAAAGACATCTGTAATGGTGGAACGCTCCAAAAGTCAAAAAATGCCCCTTAGATAAAAAGGCATATTTTCTAAGGGGATCTAAGGGGCAAAAAAACGAGACTCTCAGGAACATCTAGGTATATATACACACACATGCACATATATATATATATAAATACATACAAAAAGGTAGACATATTGACATGTTCTACTTTCATGAAAAAAATGCGGAGCCCATGTCTTCACTGCACCATGTCTGCCTACTTTTTGTTGGTTCAAGTATGTACTATTTGTCTAGAACGTTGCCAAAACCTTGGGAAAACAAAAATACATTTGCGCAACTCATGCCCCAAGCCTCTGAGCCCCCACAATGGTGTTTTCTTTTCCCATGGGTTTTAGGCAGTTTTAGGGGAAGGTGACCAAGGCCTCCTGCTTGAACGCCTGGACGATTAAAAAGACTTCTTCAAACCAGCCCCTCTGGATTCAAGATTCAAGGCTGAAGCCCCCTAGATTCAAGAAGTCTTTTTCTGAGTCTTGAATCTCGAATCCAGCCCATGCGGATTCCACCAGTTTTTTCTGAGCCTTGAATCTTGAATCCGTGGTTTGGCAACAAATTGCAAAAAAAGGCAATTTTTGGACCCCACAAAATGCCCTGACTTTTCAATGTATACGAAAACGGGTAACAAACACCGTAAATACGAAAATACCGCTAAATTGGTGGGTCTTGGGAGGGGTACCATATAGTCAAACCATTTGCGGCACTAGACGGCAGCATCGAGAAGCGTAAGGCAGTGTGAATGTGGGGGACCATGAGGGGGGCCAGAAGCGTAGAAAGAGCGATAGGAACTGGATTTTTTTAAACCATATATGAACATATATGCCATATATAGATGATGGAGCAATATGGAATGCAGGAAGAACATGTGAAGCTTGGAATTTGAAAGTCTGGAAATGGTGTTCCAATGGAACATTCAGGGGAGGGTGCAGGAGCCTTGCCTTGCCTTAAGTTTGTTTGAGCTTCAGCAAGCTCTTGAAAGTCTCTCGCTCCCTCTCGCTCCCTCTCTGTCTCTCTGCTTGTGTCGGGTCTAGCCCTTGCTACATGATCTACCTCGCAACAATGTTGCTGAAGGAGTTGAAGTGGACTTCCGTTACGTACATCCGCAAATACACATTGTTTCGCATGGCATTCAAGAAGGTGACAAACAAGGATGGTCCCGAATTGAGTTGCGGAACATATTGCTAAAGTACTGCTTGCAAGCGATTTGGAGACTTTCGAAATACATACATATAATATACACAATATATATATATATATAATATATAATATATATAATATATATTACATATTCTATATAGATATGTCCTTGTAAAGCATATGTACGGGAGACATGTGATGAAACCCTGGCCCGCGAGGCGCTGCTAAAATAGTTCTGGTTGCAAATCCTGTGCTGCCAGATTTGAGTTTCAACATGCTGCACATATGGAAGCTTAAATACAGTGCCAATGCAAGATTTTGCTTCCAAAACCCTGCAAATACGGTTCAAATGAGAGATTTCGCTTCAAAATGTGGCAAATTCTGCACAAATCATTGATTTGAACGTGACAACTCTGCAAATAAATACAAGTCAAAGCAGATATTCCAGGTCCAAGATGCTGAAAAATGCTACAGACATCAACGATTTCAGTTCCAAAGGTGCAAACACGCCACGAATGAGGGATTTTGATTTCAACATGCTGCATCTACCTTGTGGAATATTTGGTTGATCATGTCCTAATTCTATTGAATTTTTGTTCCTTGCGAGGTGTTTCTTAAATATCATTTTGTTTCTAATACTAAATATCAAACTGATTCTTTTGTTTTATCTTCACATTTTTTGGAGTTCGTTCGCAGATCTTGCCTCTGCAAACTGTGTCTGGGATTTGGGTCGAACTTGGGGCGCTGGCCCGCAATTTGCTGGCCCATTCTGCGGCCAGCGGATTTATAAAGGAATAATTGCTCCCCTGATGTTGCGAAACCCTCGAATATGAATTCCGAAAGAAATGAACATACATTGCATGAATATGCATGAATAGTGAATACGGGAAAATACACATGAACAAATTCAACAGTGATAAGTTGAGCTGTGTAGAATATTTCTCGCAACTCCATGGGCAACCCCTTCAATTTTTCATACCCCTTCAGTATGTCGCCTCGTGGTTGCATTCACCTGAAAAACATCTTTGAATTTCTGCTCTTGATTGAGGCACCTTTCATATTCAATCCTTTCAGCACCAGGTTTGATTTTCTCAGCAACAGAAATTGGATTACAGTGATTACACATCCTTTCATCACCAAGTTTGTCAATTTGAACAGACTCCATGACCCTTTGACTCGCCGACGGCTCGTGCTCAGTTGCTGACATCACCGTGAGCGCTGGGAGCTCGGGACACTTTTTTGCGGGTTGAGAGATTAGGTGAGTGCCAGTTATACAGTGGTTATACAGTGGTTATATGAAAGACTTACTGTAGGGTAGGATGTGTAGGATGTGTAGGATGTGTAGGATGTGTAGATACGAAGTGAAGGCTCATTTTGACATGTGCTTCTTTCCTTTGCCTGTGCTGATTCCTTTATTGTACAGCAGCAGCATGAGACCATTCCAAGGTCACAGCTACATCAGATGACACGACAACCGTCAGCACCACTACTGCACCGGTTTCGACACAGACAACAACCGCTACGGAGAGTTCAGGCATGACCACAGCCGGTGCAACCACACGTGCTGCCACGACCACTGTCAGCACCACTGCTGCACCGGTTTCGACACAGACAACAACGGCTACGGAGAGTTCAGGCATGACNGCTGCCACGACCACTGTCAGCACCACTGCTGCACCGGTTTCGACACAGACAACAACGGCTACGGAGAGTTCAGGCATGACCACAGCTGGTGCAACCACACGTGCTGCCACGACCACTGTCAGCACCACTGCTGCACCGGTTTCGACACAGACAACAACGGCTACGGAGAGTTCAGGCATGACCACAGCTGGTGCAACCACANTCAGCACCACTGCTGCACCGGTTTCGACACAGACAACAACGGCTACGGAGAGTTCAGGCATGACCACAGCTGGTGCAACCACACGTGCTGCCACCAGTGCAGCAACGGTTGCAACTACCTCCAGTAGTAGGTTGTCTTTGAGGTCCGCTGCCACTACTTCCACAACCACATCTGGGATCACAGGCAGGGCTTTGAATTGACCATGGGTTAGTCTCAAAATAGGGTACCCTCAATTCCAATGGATTATTGTAATGTTCCATGAATGTTCCCTATTCACATGGCCATTCGGAGATATCCCATATTTTCAGGCAATCCCACATGCTCTGATGACAATTCTGATGATTGTGGATTAACTTCTGCCTGCGGACCGAAACTGTGGATGCGTGTCTTTTGGGACTAGGGGATGGGCTGGCAGCTCCAATGCTCAACAGCGAAGGATCGTATGAACACAGCCCCTGTAAACCATTTGCTGAGAAAAAGCCGATGAACGTACTTGAACACTGAGGCGAAACAAGAAAATGGCCAAAACATGATGTCAACGAATGGCTGTTCTTGTGGTGAATGACTTGTTGTCTCGCTACAGCGAGAAAGCAGTTTGAATCAAATCTGACTATCACACGGGCGATTTTCGGGCCACAGGTTGTTTTGACAGCATTGTTTTTGGCATTACAAACAGTTCCGGTTGGTCTTGGAATCCACAGGTACGTGTGCAACCTACAGCTGCCCGGCGGGATTTGTGCCGGCGAACGACCAGATATGCAACCCATGTCGGGATCCCGGTGATCCAGAACACATTGGCATCCAATTTGGTTTTCAGATCTGGGGAATGGTTGCTGTTTGTGATACATTCAGCCAAAAGTAAGAGCTGCTGGGGTTAGTTTCCTTCATCATCGAAGGAAGCTTAGAAGTCAAACTTCCGACAATATGGACAGATGGAAAAGCAGAGATGGGAAGAGGCACAGACGAGAGAAGATCAGACAGGAGAAAGTCATAAGGAAGAAGATACAGAAGCGAGAAGGTAGGAAAGTCGCAAGACACTGTGTTTTTTCAATGTGAAGGTCGAAAAGTAGGCTCGCTAAAGCGGCGGGTGCAGAGCCATCTGGGCAGAGGAGAGATCAAAAAGTGCACGCCGTTGTGGCACGAAGCACATTTCCAAGTCAAAATGCTAAAAGCACCACATTGTCGCACGACTTTTGGAAGTTGAGATGCCCAAAAAGTGCAAGCCGCACATTTGGAAGTCAAAATTTGTTGAAACTGAGGGTCTCGGACCACTTTTTGACGATCCGATGTTGAAAAAATGCACACCGTTGTGGCGCGAAGCACACTTACAAGTCAAAAGTGTTAAAAACTGATGGTCTCGAAGCACTTTTTGACGATCTGATGTTGAAAAAATGCACAGCTACAACTACCACTACCACTACAACTACAATTGCAACTACAACTGCAGTTACAACTGCAACTACCACGACAACTACCACTCCCATTACCACCACTACCACTACCACTGCCACTACGACCACCACATACTACAATTGCAACTACTACCAGTACAGCTGCAACATACTACAACTACAACTACACTCACCTACCACTATATGTAAATAAATACATAATGATTACATGACAACTACCACTACCAATACAACTACAACTGCGACTACCACTACAACTACAACTAACTACCATTACCACTACCACGACAACTACACCTACAACTACAACTATGACTCCAACTACAGCTACAACCAAACTACAACAACAACTACAACTACAACTACAAGTACGCTACAACTACAACTACCACTACAACTACCACTACGACTACAACTACAACTACAACTACAAGTACCACTACAATTACCACTACCACTACAACTACCACTTCCACTACCCCTACAACTATATACAACATACTACAACTACCACTACAACTACCACTACAACTACCACTACAACCACACCTTCATTTAATTACACTACAACTACGCTGCGCTGCCTCCATCCACTTTTCGATCAATCAGTGGGTTCGCTCTGCCATCCATGATCCACAACAACCAACATCTCCTATAGGTTTCCTATCTTTGAAACTTCCGCCACCGCCTGGTGCGGTACTACTGGTATATTCGCCAACGTTCCCAACAAACCCCATCAGTACGCCGTGGAATTGCCAAAGGATTGTGGGCGGGACCATGGCAGTCACTTTTTTTTATCTATATCAATCCGGTATTGCGGCCTTTCCAGTGGTTAGGAGGGAGCTAAGGAGCTATGGGTATCCACATTCCCTTTTAATCTCAGACTATTTGTGGTGTTGTCAAACTGTTCTCCTATGTTGTTTTGAAACAGCTATAATCAGCTACAGCGCGGTTTTCAATCGTGATTCTGTTGCCCAGTGGAATCCAGTCGATCTGCATTTCGAGTTCATGCACCATTTGATTTGCATTTCTGTTTGTTTCGTGCTGAGACCATTTGATGCACCGCTTTGCTGAACTCACTGAGTCTCAACACGTTCGAACAGAAGGGCGGTATACCGATGTATACCGGGTATATTCCGTGAGGTGACGAAAGAACCTGCTGCCTGGCAACCTGCGCCACTTACGTGTGCCTTGGCCCATTGGTGAACGATGCAGATCAGGCGGGGCCAGGAATGTTTCACCATGGGTCGGTGAAACTGGGTCAGTTTTCATCGGGCTAAATGGGGTGGTTCCATGATGGTGATCTGTGAAACTTTTGGACAATATCGTTATGCCGATAAAAACTAGAAAATATTCCTGGCCATTGACACGGTTACGCGCCGCTGTTGAATAGATCAAACATTCGCAAACCATTGAACCAATGCAGAATGAAGTGGAACCGCTCTACAAAGGCTGAGGGAGCATGGACGCGGCAGAAGCACACGCGTGGTAAAACAAGCTACAGTATAGATGCGATGTAGTGTACGTACACAAATATTTGCATGGTCCACCTACATACATTACATTACCTTGTATACATTGCACTACATCAAATTAGATTACATTAGATTGCACCACTGTACGGTATCACTTTGCATTACACACATTGCACTGCACTACACTACATTTCTTACACGCATAGGTACGTACGAACGTAGATACGCACGTACATACATGCACAGACACATTGCTATTGTTGAGAAGGTCAAAATATCATTGCTTTGGCTGTTTTCAGGTATTTGAATCTTGCCCATGGTGATGAAAAATGGGTGACGCTCTCAACATTCTCAACATTCTCAATATACATCGCGCTGGGACGTTGGGGCTGGGACTGTGGTGTAAGCTCCCCAAGACCCATACCCGCACCCTGTTACTAATAGCGGGACCCGATATCCACAAGCAAATAGCAACCCACAATTGACAAACAGAATATTTTCCTAAGTTTCTTAATGAACATTGGGAACACATTCATTGAAGATACAGTACAATTCAAGATAGATTCTCCTCAGCCTCGGCAGGTTTGCAACGCCAATACGTGCGATGAAGCCACTTGCTGCGTCACCCGACGGCAGCGCCGCCGGCGCCAACGGCAACGGCGCAGGCAGCGTCGACGGCAAGGTTTGGACGTTGCCTTGCTACGAAACGCGACGCCCCGAGACAACGCTTTCATCAATACAGAGGACTGGGTGGACAGTGTATGTTTGGCTTGAATTCCATTAACCCCAGTAGATCCCCTTAATATGCATCAAGAAACACCATAATAGTACCTTTGGTCATTCCAATCTTTTAAGATCTTTACGATTGCGATAGATGAATTTTGTTCCCAAAAGATGCAGGGAAATTGCTGCAACTCCGCAGCGATTCAACGTTGGGTTCGTCCAACGGTAGGGGCACCCACATTATCCCTTAAAATATTTGGTTATTAACCACCTATCAACCATTCTTAACCATTATTAGTCATTATTCATCATGGTTAACTCCTGGCTAATTCATGGTTAACTCCTGGTCAACCATATATTGGTATATTCTGCAATTTTCATTTACCCCCATAGACACCACAATTGCAATTTCGCTTCGAGCCCAATTTCCAACCTCAAGTTCGCAAGCATCTTCAATGACTCACCAGAGGGGTGGGATTTTATTGATATTTTTACATCATCCATAGTACACACACAACTACATTATCTATATTTTAGGGGTTTCCTCTAACAGTAACTATGGTACCCTCTTTGCCTAAAGAGTTACTGTTAGAAGCAAGGCCTAATCTATATTATTATCTTATTGCATTTTCCCCCCAAATCCTTTGTTCACGACAAATATCGCTGAAAAAAGTCGCCACGCATGTTGGACGTTCGCAGGAGATCATGTTCTTGCAAGGAAGTGGTGATGGATTTGTAGACGGAGAGGAAGAAGACGAGTTGTAGCCTAGGAAGAAGACGATTTCTACGATAGAGGTTTCCACATATTCCACATATTTCCCTTGGATGAACATCGACCTGGTGGTTTTAGTCGATTTTTTTTGGAAAGATCTGGAAACCCTAGTCTACGACTTGCCCATTCTAATTAGAATACAGTTTTGGTGGCCAAGGATGCTACCTTTCTGCAAAGACCAAGATGATGTGGTTTTCTGGTTTTAACAGATCCACAAATTTTCACATCTTAGCGTGAGACTAGCGCTGCTGTCTCAGCATCTTTTGGGGATGCAATAGGATCCCACTACTGGCATCTATGAACCTCCAACAACACAAGAAGCAGATTGTAGTATTATTTGGACCATTTCGAGATAATTCAAGGACATTGTTGGCACCTCTTTAGGGCAGCATAGTGTGGTGGATGTGTGTCAATTTGCCCGGCCAACCAGAAGCAGCATGAACTTTGCTGGGTGACAAACACTCCTGCTCAGGTCAGGCTTCAGGGTCAAATCAGCGGTAGTCGCTCTAGTGATACAATTCGGTGGATGTGCACGTACTACAGAGGTTCAGTTTTCCTGAAGAAGTACTGTCNTATATAATTGATGTATTGGGGGGACGGGATTACAAAATCCGCAGTCCGAGGTGACAAGATTTTGGTGAAGGCAGTTGCAGATTGTGCTTTCCCGCTCTGTGAAAGCGCAGGATCTACGTGGGATCTCACCCATGGGATTACACTGACGCTTATATAGTTTTAAGAGCTTGTGAAGGCACGTCAATTTGCACGGCAAAGGNGATCTCACCCATGGGATTACACTGACGCTTATATAGTTTTAAGAGCTTGTGAAGGCACGTCAATTTGCACGGCAAAGGGAGCGGAATGGAGCGGACCACCAGAAGCAGCATGAACTTTGCTGGGTGACAAACACTCCTGCTCAGTTCTGGCTTCAGGGTCAAATCAGCGGTAGTCGCTCTAGTGATACAATTCGGTGGATGTGCACGTACTACAGAGGTTCAGTTTTCCTGAAGAAGTACTGTCCATNGGGTCAAATCAGCGGTAGTCGCTCTAGTGATACAATTCGGTGGATGTGCACGTACTACAGAGGTTCAGTTTTCCTGAAGAAGTACTGTCCATTTTAGATTGGGAAAGGCTTCTGTTTTGTCTCTACTTCAGGATGACCGTTGATGGCTTGGATAATCCCATCTCCCCAATACAACCCCCCCCGAGAAACCATGGTTGAGTAGGTGATTTATACATGTATGGAACCATTTGGGGCGTGTTTACTTGATGTGTTGAGGGGACGGGATTATAAAATCCGCAGTCCGCGGTGAAAAGGATTTTGGTGAAGGCAGTTGCAGATTGTGCTTTCCCGCTCTGCGAAAGCGCAGGATCTACGTGGGATCTCACCCATGGGATTACACTGACGCTTATATAGTTTTAAGAGCTTGTGAAGGCACGTCAATTTGCACGGCAAAGGGAGCGGAATGGAGCGGACCACAGCAGCCTGAACTTTGTTGGGTGACAAACACTCCTGCTCAGTTCAGGCTTCAGGGTCAAATCAGCGGTAGTCGCTCTAGTGATACAATTCGGTGGATGTGCACGTACTACAGAGGTTCAGTTTTCCTGAAGAAGTACTGTCNGGGTCAAATCAGCGGTAGTCGCTCTAGTGATACAATTCGGTGGATGTGCACGTACTACAGAGGTTCAGTTTTCCTGAAGAAGTACTGTCCATTTTAGATCAATGGGAAAGGCTTCTGTTTTGTCTCTACTTCAGGATGACCGTTAGTGGCTTGGATAATCCCATCTCCCCAATACCAAACCCCCCCGAGAAACCATGGTTTAGTAGGGGATTTATACATATATGGAACCATATTAGGTCGTGTTTATATAATTGATGTATTGGGGGGACGGGATTACAAAATCCGCAGTCCGAGGTGACAAGATTTTGGTGAAGGCAGTTGCAGATTGTGCTTTCCCGCTCTGNACCCATGGGATTACACTGACGCTTATATAGTTTTAAGAGCTTGTGAAGGCACGTCAATTTGCACGGCAAAGGGAGCGGAATGGAGCGGACCACAGCAGCATGAACTTTGTTGGGTGACAAACACTCCTGCTCAGTTCAGGCTTCAGGGTCAAATCAGCGGTAGTCGGTCTGATACAGTTCAGCTATAGATCGCCTGAACATGTCAATGTGCAGTCTTCAGAGTTACCGACCAGTCACCTTGGCTGCTAAAGGTAGGTGCAGATTGAGGGTTTCTGCGTTTTCATGCTCTGGGCAAGCGCAGGGTCTACTTGGGATCTCACCTATGGGCCTATGGGATCACCCTGACGCTTCGTCCGAAGAGTTTACGGAGGCACGTCAATGTGCACCGCCGAGCACGGCCAATCGGGGCCGACAATCCTGACCAGCCGGAACTTTTGACATCTGGGTTGGCAACCCAGGTGGACCTGCTTGGTGAATCCCAAGTGGCCACGGCATGGCAGTTGGAAAAGCACGTTGAGCTATTTCAGCAAAATTGAGATCCGTTGAAGTTTCGAAGAGGTAAACCTGTGAGTGGTTAAAAATGGACTAGTCATATCTAGTCATGTTGACCGGAGGGTTTCCACATTTTGAAGTGCTTCCAGTGCCAGCCTTGATAATTGCTGTAGATGAAGATTAAGATTTACATCATCCCTCAACTGACTTAGACCCTGCCACTTTGGAGGTTGGAAACTCACCTGTCCTCTGCGGGCTATTCTTGGGGTCTATGTCACTTGCTGGGACGGTCTTAGGGTCTTCAAATTGGCCAGTCCGTTCCAATCGTGGCGGCTGTGGCGGTGCGCGGGTGAGCTCTGGGAAGACGACGGATTGGATTGGAGGTTCTCTGACTGTGAGCAGGCTTGGAATGAAGAAGAAAAAGAAGTGGAAGATAGAGGTATTGATATGTATCTTTAATATCCTTTAATGATCTTTAATGTCCATGTATCAAATTTCAAGAAAGCGGAAACATATGGCTTTCGGAGCGCTACAGTGGGTATTGTGCCACTTTTTGGCGGCAGAATCTGCCGCTACTAGTGTAGGTGCTGTACCACCTTTCCGCACGCTGCTTATTGAGCACCATACCGATTTCCAGAGCATTGCTCTCGAAATTAGAGAAGGTACATGAAGGTACCATGTGTTAGTAAAGGAAGTTTCGAAGAGAAACTCCGAGTTACGAATGGTTTTCAAAAACCAGTTTCACATCATCTCCACTTCACACCATTTCCACTTCACATCAAATCTCCACTTTATATCATCCTAACTTTGCATCATTCACATGATCCCAACTTCACGTCAATCTCCACTTCGCATCATTTTGCTGGACAACATCTCCAGTTCACGTCATTTCGAGTTCCCCTCATGTAAACTTCGTATCATATCAACTTCATATCATCTCCCAGAAGAGAATGAAGAAGCACTCTGCACTGGTGCTTTGGTGTTTTGCATATCCTGGATGCATTCTCCAGTGGAACTGTGGCATGAGGCATGAGCAGATTTGACAGGTAGGAATTGGACGGAACATTGTGACAAGATGTGGCAAGTACACGTGCGTCCGGGAAAGGTGGGTTTGGCTGGGCGGCGTTGGTCGAAGTGTACGGGGTGAAACAAAGGTGCGTGAATGGACGTGCAAGGTGACAACTTCTGTCAGTGTTTGCTACGTGCATTTGTGTACTTTGCGGTGGTGGTGAATTCCTTTCTGCCTTGGAACTGCTCAAGTTGTGACTTTGGATGACTTTGGATGACTTTGGTTCTTGAGTCTGTGCTCTTGTGTGTGTTGTTCAACTCTTGGCGAATCTGTACATCTGTGGGAACTGCTTCGTCCAGGTGGCCCTTGATGTGTCTTACAGCAGTGCTGTGGTGTTTTGCAACTCGGTGGTCGCTTTCCCTGATTTTTTTTTATGTCAAGGTGGCGAACAACTGAGTTGTGTCGCAGGTCTCAAGAGACAGAACTGTCAAGAGAAGCAGATTTAGAGAACGAGATGCCCGAGATGCCAAGAGCACGCGAGATGTCACGAAAAAGGGATATCTTCAGGCGCCAAAAAAAAGTGTTGGGCACCCCACGTGACCAGAGATCGGATGGTCAACCACAACCAATCCCTGCAGGAAAAACAGTGCTGTGGCACTCCTAAAGGAACACACTTGTTCCTATTGGAAACTTCCGCCATCCCCTTGTGGGGGCTGCACTGAGTCTAACGAATATTAAGCGCATGGATAAATAGGTTTGTCATCATTTTTCCTATTGAAGTAGACATTCGGGGGTATACCTCATTTTCAGACACACCAAGATATGAACGAAACACATGTATCAAAAGGGGCATCCAATCACATTCACAGCCATTCATAGGTGCTCAGTCAGGACATCCAATCCAACACGCATATTATTCGGTTCCCTGTCATCTGGACCAGGCAGAACAAAAAAGTGTGCGGAAGAATTGTTTGCCAGTGATTGCTTGCCATGCGTGAACATTTTTCACGAAATCACTTGGCAACTGGGAGTTGCTGATGCTGCAGATACCTGAAAGCCAGGACGGGTGTGGTGTAAATTGGCCCCGTGCTGCAGACAAATGTGTTCCAAAGCAGGAGTAAAGTTTGTTTGCCGCCTTATGTTTAGAGCGGCAATGCGAACTGTGAGCAAGATGTCCAAATTACACCAGTTGAACTGTTCAGCCACTTGTGGTTCAGGAACTCATTTCATACTCCAAACATTCCAAAACTGGATTGGCTCTTCAGCTCTCATACCGGGATAAACGTAGGCGTGGCATGATCATGGATGGTACTGGTACTGGGAAGTTGTTTTCCGCCTTGAGCTTGTGCCACTGATGTGCCCAGACAAGACTTTTGGCCCTTTGATCAAGTGATTCATTGCCAATCCCAAATTCATTTTTTCATTAGGTCAACTATGGTTGCTGAGGTCAGTTTCTTTCTTCAGGAGGTAGCCTCAAACAACTCATTCAGCATTGAGTTTGAACTTTGAACTTCGGGTGGAGGCTCAAGTTCCTGGGTGCAGAGAAGCGGACGTTGCAGGTCCATAAATGGAAATACGTTGGAAACATCAGCCAAAGCCGGGATTTCAGCATCAAAATTACTACACATTCAGCCAATGAATGAAAAACATGATCAACAAGATGGGGAGACATGATCAAATGACAGTAAGATCTATCCAATCATGAGGAGTAAGAGTAAACAAACCATTGCATGGGGAGATGGGATATTTTGTCATATCACCCTGGCCATGATGACGTCGCGGCGTCGCGTCTTGACTGCCACACCGAGCTGTTCAGCGGATCAGTGGAGGCGACCTGTTCGATGGATTGATCTGGTAAAAATGGGTAAAATCGAAACCAGAAGCTGGTTTTTTTCCCATGAAATACATTGAAATAATTGGGGTTTCCTGCAGATTCTCACAAACTATTCCGAGGATTGTACATCTAGTGGCGACTCAAGCCATGGTTGGTACCCTCTTGTAAACTGACCCCTACAACTATGGTTGTACAACCCACGTAGAAGTGGAACTGCACCTCCAAGTATGTCAGATTATCAGTTATATTATTTCTACAGTATATGGGTTTGTCTGAGAGTAGGGCATCCACTGGTTATTCATTGCTTTACCCATTAACATTGCTATTTGGAGGTATCCTCCATTTTCAGACACGCCCATGACCCAAATCACCGACAAATCACCAGTTCTATCCCAATAATCTGATTAGAATTATGGTAGTAACTGGTGATTTGATCCCTATTAATACTATCCCTAATAGTAACTGGTAATCATCAGTCACCAATTAATACTATCCCTATAATCACCAGGTAATATGATAGTAATTACATCTGCTTGGATATGATAGTAATTACATCTGATTGGATCCCAATCATCTGCTTTTCATTATGATATCATATCCCATTGCTCCAGCCATCAACTCAGCTGTCGGAAGCCCATGGTTTCCCCAGGAAGGTGATCAATGATGGCGAAAATCCAGATCGTTCCAACAAAAATGGAGGTTGTAACCTCATAGTTATCTTGGTTAACAACCACCACTGCACCCTCAAGTATATCTATATATATATACATGTAATTACATGTATATCTATGTATATATAGTAAATGATAAATGAAAAACCAGAAATCAAATCAAAGACACTTTGGAATTAGCTGCACCCAATCACTGGAGGTCAAGCAGTCAGTCCTGCTTCTAATTATTTGAATGCGGACAATTCTGACATATCAGCCACGATAGTCTGAGTTTTCGCACAATTTCCAGTCAAACTCAAATATCTTTCGGCTAGTTATATGATGTTATATGATATGATGTTATACGTCTCCTTCTATCCTCAGTATATCACCATTTAAATGGTTTCATTCTTCAAGATTCCATTATTAGCCCCATTTTAGCCAGCTGATTCCACAGAATCTCCCCATCTCATGGGTGGTTATCGTTGTGTTTTCGATTGTTTTCTCCGTTGCATTTTGGGCTGAGCAGGTTGAAGCCACCGCCACAAGTGCGGAATTTGATTTTGATGGGCTGCAGCTGCAGGAAGCCGTCCGCATCAGAGCCGCGCCATGATGATGGGCTGCCAACATTGCTGACTGCCGTGCCCTCGCGAGGCAGGAAACCACTGACGCTCAACAGAGCGGAGGAAGTGGAGAAGACAGAGAAAGTCGAGATGGTGACAGTCTCATGCCATGCCTCTGACGGTTCCAAGTGGCATTTGGAGCTGTTGGCAATGAGTGCTGACTTGCAGGAGAAGCTGCAAGATCCGCAGTTCGTGGCGACTCGTTGCGACTTGGATGGCTCTGGAGATCTGGATCCGCACGAGTTGAAACAAGCGGCTCGGGTCTATGGCATCTCCTTCAGTGGCAGCTCAGGAGACAACACTGGGCAGTCACGCATCAGCAAGGAGCGCTTCGCTGACATGGTAACCTCTGAACAGGAAAGCACTGTGATCAGAGCCTTTGAACGAACAGGTCGAAGTTTTGGCATATGCCCAGATTGTCCTCAATGAATTTCTTGACATAAATTAATTTTGGGACCAATACTGTAGATTGGTAGCGGTCTTTTGCAAATCGGTCTGCTGTCAAGCAGGAAGAGGATTTTAATTGCAGTTTTTTTTTGGTGATTCTCTTTTTTTGATCCAGTCTTGAATCATCTTGAATCTAACGAGAAGTGCCAGCAGTGTTTTTAACAGAGTGAGGAACAGTTCCGCACTCCTTGCGGGGGATGGCATTGGGTCAGCTGCAACACCTGAAAAGATTGTTCATCAAGACTGGGTGGCTAGCTGCACAATGCGAAACTTTCAACACAGAGAATGCCGAGGCCATTGCGAAGGGCAACAAGTTCAGTCAAAACCCAAACTTGTATGCCTTGGACACCTTCGTGGTGACTCCTATGTCAAAGCCTGGGATTTGCAAAGCCCGGGAACACGATGAGCAGCGAACAATCGCGGAGGCACGTGGAATGTCGTCATTTTCGGAGCTGGTGAATCCGTTTGGCCTCTTGGTTCACTGCTTCGTGTCCCACTTCTGGGGCCATGACTTCAACAGCACTGTGATGGCTCTGGACCTCTGGGCAGATGCGAATTACCAGAAGATGACTTCAGAGAAACAGTCTTTGGTCTACTGGATTTGCCTATTTGCTTTGAATCAGCATAAAGTAGCTGAGGAGGTTGGAGAAAATCCCCGAGAGGGGCCATTTAATGCGGCATTGGCGCAAGCCACTGCTGGTGCGGTGATGGTTTTAGATGAGGAAATTCGGCCGTTCAGTCGTCTGTGGTGTTTGTTTGAGATTTCTCGTTTGAAGGACTTGCAGCGGCCGTTCGAACTGATCTGTAGCGAAGGTTCCTTGTCCCAACCAGAAAACGGTGGGAACCAAGCTGTTAGCGCTGAGATGCTGGAAGCCACGTGCGAGGCGTTGTGGAACGTGTCAGCTGCCAAGGCTCAAAGTTCCGTGGAGGCCGACAAGTACCAGATTTGGGCCGAAACCGCCAACAAATGTTTCAGGGGTAACATAGATGGATTGGGTGCTCAACACTTTTTCCAGAGTTACATGTACCGCAACGGAGCCGAAGGTTTGGAAGGGGTGTTCTCGGATTTTAACAACTACATCAAGTCCCTGCTTTCCACCACGATGCTTCAGCTCTTGCTGGCCAGGGGCCAACGTGATGCCGCGGCGAAGTGCTGCGTTTATGGCGCGCAGTTCGGTTCTCAGGAGCTGATGGAAATCTGCACCTGTTTCGTGCAGGAGACTGACCGGAAAGACTGGTTGAACTGTTTGCTGATGCAGGCATCAAATGCATCCACGGTACAGCTACTATTAGACCTTGGTGCTGATGCATGGGCAGCAAACAAAGACGGTGTTACAGCACTGCATGAAGCTGCCTATCATAACCACCTGGCTGTGGCCGAGTTGCTGTTGGAGCAGCATGCAGATGCAAGGGCAGTAGACAACAGTGGCGTCACAGCGCTGATGGGTGCTGCTCATGCTGGCCATGTGGCACTGGTCGAGCTGCTATTGGAACACCGCGCTGACGTAAGCGCCGCACGGCATGATGGTGGCACAGCACTGATGGCTGCTGCTGAAGGCGGCCATGTTTCTGTGGCGAAGCTGCTGTTAGAGCGTGGTGCTGATGTTCGGGCAGCAGATAACAATGGTGCAACGGCACTGATGTGGGCTACTGCAGGTGGCCACATGGCTGTAGCTGAGCTTCTCAAGGAGCATGACGATGGTCGAATCCGGTCACTCTGGCGTTGGCTTTTTGGATAGGATCCGGTATTTCAGCAACATAGGTTGCATAGTCGTATCAAAGAATGCGCAGAAAAAAACGATGATGTCCAAAAATAAGTTCTGCAAATATAGATTTGAGTGACTGGCGAATTCTCCATGAATTTGACTATTGAATTGGTGGTCAAAAAACATTTTTATATTTACATAGTTTTATATAGTTTTAACCCAATAATTCACCATGGTGTTTTATATTTCTATATATAGTTAGAACACCATGAGCAGAACCCGCAACGTGCAATTTCTCGCAGGCTTTGTCAGTCGCTGCTTCACTCTCGCAGACGCCTTGGACCTCGAATTTGTTGCAGATCTCCAAACAATCGAGCAGCAAACGAACCAATCTCTGAAGGCCGGAAAATTGAAGCTTCTGAACTCAATTCTATTCAGTGCTCTTTTTCTGAGCATTTCGGAAGGACTGATGAATCAAAGGTTTTTGTTGCCAAAGCGAATGTGCAAATCACGGCAGATGAGGCACTGGATGCAAGTCACAGGCAGCGATGACTCCTTGAACTTTTTGTAGCACCGCAGACGCGATTCGCAGGGCGCCTGGGCGTGGCAGGTGGCAGTTTTGGGCATTCAGATTTGCTGCATGCCCAAATCTCTGTGACAGTCCTCCACCGGAAAGTCAACTGGTATAACTGGTTTTGTTGAAACTCGAAGGTAAGGATTTGAAGTGTTTTGGACCGAACCCAGTGCCTATAGATGTGCCTAGTACTCGTAGGTGGAGCCAACCGAGTGTTGCTTATAGTTAAAACTTTTGCTGCGGTTTGAAGGAATGTAGCTTGATGGTCCTTGATCTTCCAGGTGCCAGCAGCCAGCCGTGATTTTTTGAAACCTTCGAAGACAGCGGTCTTCCGCGGAGCCGAGGCCTTGGATGGCGTGGCCTGTCCGTTCCATCCAGCTTCACGTTGCATCACTTGCCCTTGACTGAGTCACCACTGATTTTCTACATGGTTATTACTGGGTCTTGTTCTTTCAGTTTGAAATGCGTGTTATGCCAGGTTGATTCATATATAAATTCAGTATTGCATCATTGAACCACTGGTATAACTTTGTTTTTTGTGAGCTCCGTGCACTTGCCAGACCAGGTACCAGGTGTCTTTCCCCGGTTCCTTCGAAGTTCTCGAAGAGTGTCAGGCTTGGGCCTCACAGAATTTGTCGAGTGCAGACTTCGCTTCCTCGAAATAGCAGTCCTAATGAGTCTCAGCAGAGCCAGTCTCTGTATCAACTTCTGCATACGAGAAGGATGTATATGATGTGGAATGACGTGGAACGATGGAACGATGGAACAATGGAACAATAAAATGATGATGATGATGATGATGATGATGATGATGATGATGATGATGATGATGATGATGATGATGATGCTGATGATGATGATGATGATGCTGCTGCTGCTGATGATGATGATGATGATGACGACGATGATGATGATGATGCTGCTGCTGATGATGATGATGATGATGATGCTGCTGCTGATGATGATGATGATGCTGCTGCTGCTGATGATGATGATGATGATGCTGATTATGATGATGATGATGATGATGATGATGATGATGATGATGATGATGCTGCTGATGATGATGATGATGATGCTGATGATGATGATGCTGCTGATGATGACGATGCTGCTGATGATGATGATGATGCTGATGCTGATGATGCTGATGATGATGATGCTGCTGATGATGATGATGCTGCTGATGATGATGATGATGCTGATGCTGATGATGATGACGATGATGCTGCTGATGATGATGATGATGATGATGATGATGCTGATGATGATGATGATGATGATGATGATGATGATGCTGCTGATGATGATGATGATGATGATGATGATGAAAAGTAGAACTGTCATCCACAAGGCACTTGGCTTGACCCAGGTGCCGCTTCCCAATGGGATGAATCGCAGCTTCAATCCATTCTTGTCATTGCTTGTCAGGCCTGCGGTGGATGGGAATGTAAGCTGACGTTGCAGCAGTTTGCTGTGCCGAACCACATACACTGCATTTTTATGATATGTTGGTATGTTCATTTTTTTCTATTTTGTACACTGTGGATTAGTTTTTCTTTGAACCTGAAATGTGTAGATGCACATTGACACGCGCATATAATACATATATACATATATACATATATACATATATACATATATACATATATACATATATACATATATACATATATACATATATACATATATACATATCTACATATCTACATATATACATATATACGTATACGTATATACATATATATTAGAATATATTATATTAAATCATATTATATTATATTATATTATATTATATCATATTATATTATATTATATTACATTACATTATATTAAATTAAATTATATTATATTATATTATATTATATTATCATATATTTTATTATATCATATTATATTGTATGATATTATATTATATTACATTAAATAAAATTAAATCAACTTATATTATGTTATTTTATATTATCATATATTATATAATATCATATTATTTTATATCATATCTGCGAAGCATGCGCAGCCTCTAACTGTAAAGTGCCTGGGACCCCTGGTAAATGTAAGTAGGCTAGCTAGGCAGAGCCACGTTCAGGGTGACCGCTCTG
>BGPT01000549.1:171997-207627 GCA_003297045.1 Symbiodinium sp. clade C Y103 | reverse complement strand
CTGACGTTTTTGGCTCAAGACTAAGCTGACGCCTCGACCGACGTGGACAAAAGTGCTTGCGAGCCGTTGGGTTCGTTGGAAGGCTTTTGGGGATTCACACCACCGGGGCTTTGAACACTGCTCAAGACGGTGATGATTGAAATGGGGGCAGAAGTAAGATGAAGTACGCAACTCAATGTATGGGCTACGATTAGAACCTGGGTGGTTTGAATCGCCAACACAATCACCAAAACACAAACAAATAACAAAAGATCCAAGGGGAGATGAATTCATCCATCTATTTCAGTCCAGTTAGTTCATATTTTTCCATTCCATATTAGTGCCCAAATCTACAGCCCAACCCCCACAAGAAACAAGGGAAACAACTGTCAGAAGTCCACACCTTGATGGCAACTTCAGTGCCATCATGCTGAATGCCCTTGAAAACTCCTCCGAAAGATCCGACACCTGAGACTCGAATTTGGGCCTCTGGGATGATTTGATTGGTTGGTCGATCTCCCACAAGGTTTTTGGGTGTGTCTCAAAATGATGTTAAGATAGAGTCTACAGTCTACACGCCAAATGGCCATGTTCACAAAAGGGAAACTCATGATGAAGCAGTTGATTTACTGTAGGGGTATCCTATTCTTAACCAAACGAATTTTGGAAAATCTGAGCTGAGGAACCGAGACGATTGTCCTCATGGAAATTCTGCGTTGCCTGAAGCAATTTTTGACCACGTTTCTGAGGAAATAAACCATGGAAAATATCATGAGCATCGTAAAATCTCGTGGTTTATGATCATTGTTCCCTCTTATGATTCACTTTCATTGTAATTTTTGTTGGTTGTTTTTTGAAATTGCCATTTTAGGGGCATCTGAGATGCCATGATATAATCGCGTGGTACACTTGGGGAAAAAACATAAAACCATCAACAAAACGTGCCAGCCAAGTAACTTCTTGCAACTGGCTGTAGGAATATTCCAAGCTCAACTCTTTCAGTTCGGCCGTCATGGCGCACAGCCATAGGCAATAACAAGTCTGAAGTTGGCAAGGTATGGAATTTTATGGGCTCTGCTTGCTGATTTGGGTTGGCTTGCTTTAGCTATCTTTAGCTTTAGCTTGTCACAACATTGGTCCATCATGAACTTGGGGCGCTGGTTGAAATCCAAGCGTTTTCAACTAAATAGGTAGTGAATTACATCAACTTGAAGGGAAGTGGGATGCTCAATTCTTAGAATGTACTGTTTTGATATCACAAAAAACGTCTGAATAACAGGATATAACAGGTAATATGTGTGAGCCGCATACCTTTTGACGATTTGGTTTCATTCTAGACACATTCATATTATTATATATTGATCTTGAGAATACCGGTGTTGTGAAAAGGCGGCGACAGAAGTGTATCATGGGCGTCCTGATGTCAGGCTGATGGTGAACCATAGTGACCCCAAGCCACCAAGCATCGCATCCAGGTGTCCCACTTTTTTGAACAGCTGTGTGAAACATCAAGCATCGAATCTATGCACAAAGCTCGGCGGACTTGTTTCCTTCCCCTTCCAACCAACAATTTTCATATAGAATTTCCATGCCTCCCATTGGTTGCTCCATCTGAAATCTTGGATCTTATCCAGACTTCAGCTTTGAAGGAGAAGAATGTTCTTGCGGCCTCCCCACTGGCGATCATCGCCCTACCTGGGAAGCATCATCCACATCAGGGAGGAGATTTTGTGGAAGTGTCCAAAACTTTAGGAACCTCAAAAACATCTCAAATTTCCAAGTCCTTTTGCAACAAGCAACATGTACAAATAAGATATAATAAGGTTAATGGATTTTGGGTCGTAAAAGTTTCAGCACTTCAAATCATCTTGAACCAACCAGGAATTGCTCAGCTCTGTACTGAAGATGCTCACGGACCTGATTTCGTCAAGATCGTCTCCCATGGAAAAACCAGGATCAGTCAGCAAGACCACAAGATGATGACACGATTTTAGATGATGAACCATGAAGGGAAAAATCATGGAAAAACCATCTGAAGTGTCTTTGACATGAAGAATGCCAAGGTTAGAATTTTCGTGCCAGTTCAGAATCGGCATCCTTAATGGTATTCATCCCTTCTAACATCGTGGAGATTCGGGCCCCCCGCGTTGATGATCCTCAGCAAAGAAGTTGCTGATGCGTGGCATTGGAGTCACACGTGCCTCAGTGGGTTTGGTTAGTCTCACGTATAGGGTGGCATTGTTGAAGGGGATGAAAATAGTCAAAAGCTAGTAGGAAACCAATCAAACATCAAGTCAGGTGCTTAGAGGAAACCTTGTTTCATATTTAGTGAACCATGGATTTAAATGGATTTAACGGATATGTCATCCCAAATTGATGCTATGTTCTTTCGAAGTAATCCCTCCACAACCCCCAGTCATTGGTGGTGTATCTCCATCCCCACTTGCATCACTTCAGGCCTCGAAGTCATCCAGATCAGCACAAACACTCGACATCACCTCAGCTTTCAAGACTTGTTGCAAAACATGAGCAACACCAGCAACATCTGCAGGTCTACTCGTGTGGTTAATCACAAATGACTTAGCTTGGATGATCCAAGGACTGTGACTCAAGCCAAAGTAGAACACATGGCTTGTGCCCCGCCTGTGAAGGCTCTCCATCAAAATGAAGTGGCCTCAAACCACGTCACAAAACGCTACCCCGGATGGCAGTTGCTATGGGCTCTTTGATATTCTTCAACATCATTGGGCCACACTCTGAAAGAGAACCTCCAATCGGAGTTCCAAGGTGTATGTATACATATATATATAATTTATATATAATATATAGGTAACCAGGATTTCACATGATTTCACTGACCTGTCCGAGACTTTGGACAAACATCGGCATCATACAACATCACCCACCGAGACAAAGACCGGAGCTGTGGTGCTGAAGCACTCAACCTGCGAAAATCCGCCCCAAAAAGGTGGAGTAAAATCCGACTGAAATATTGCTGAATCACTTGTCGATCTTGTTTGGGGCTCACTATACAACAACAATCAGCAACATCTGACAAACCATGATTCACTCCAATGAAAGGTGCCCACAGTGCATAAGCGCACACCTTCTTAAGATCTCTTGAGAGATAACCTTGTCCCTTTACACTGCTTGGCTGCTTGGCTGAGAACAATATGTTCCAAAAATAGGCCGGTTCATCTTCCCCAATAAACCAGCTATAGGTTAATCAACTGCATAGCCATAAACCATAGGGAAACTATAGGTGAACCATAGGGGTATGCAACTATAGTAGATGTATAATAAACATCAATAAACCAGGTATAGATTTCAGAAACCCAACAAACCATAGGGTAATAGACCCTTTATTTCATAATGAATCAACCTAGGATCAACTGGTCCTTCCTTCCAGTGGCCCAGTGGCACCTCAACGATCTCACTGAACTCACAGCTGAGGTCAATCCCTGCAGGGCGATAGGGCGAAAACCCAACAAGCACAGCTGGCAATTTCAATGCAGAAACGTTGATTGTTGCAATTTTGTTGCAATTTTGTTTCCTTCAAGTCAAATGATATCATCCAGGATGATTTGAAGATATATATTTGATATTATCATATATCATCTATACATAAGAAAGTACCCTCCCAAAAGAAATCCAAGATCTTTCCACATCTTCCCAGTCCCGGCGCTGGCCGCGTTTGGCGCACCTTCTTGCTCGCCTTGGGCGAAGCTGGTTGGGATTCCACCATGACGTTGTAGACCATGGACCGTCGTGGAGGTGGAAGACTTTCCTGAGCCTCGGCAGAAAGTTCTTCGCAAAACTACACATACGACCCCAAAAAAACATCGAAACAAACAAATGATATATCAATGACAGTCCAATTTTTTGACTATTGACTCAAGTTGAATCTGTTTAGAATCATGTCAAATCCCATTGAAATCTGCAAATCCCATTAAAAACTATTTTAAACAAATCTCATAAATCTGGGGTTTTTCACAGGTTACCCCCCCCATCCCATCCCCCCCTCCACCGGCCATCCGCCTTGGGCGACGTGGGATGGCGCGTGTGCTCCGTCCGGGCGAAGCTTCCCGTGACCCGCGCCGGGTCCAGCTGAGTGACCTTCGGGGAGAAGTCCTGACGATGATTCGCATATGAAAAGTGGCCATTTGGAAGGATTACTCTCTGGTAAACATACAAAAAACTATGGAAAATGGCTATTTATAGTGGATTTTCCCATTAAAAATGGTGATTTTCCACTATTCATTTGGTGGTTTTCAAACATGGCAATATAGAAAACCCACTATTTATAGGATTTTTTCTCATTAAAACCTCCATTTATAGGGGATTTCCAATTACCACGTTTGTCCACGTGTCATTACCGGAGGGTACCCCAATTATCTGACAAAGCCATATATTAAGGGATGTTGCTAGGTTTTGCAGTGTTCTTAGTGGGTTCTTTGAATTGTTTTGATGTGTTTCATCGTGTCTTTTGATGGCTTTGTGTATAATTTGAATGGATTTGAAAGAAGGTTGATGTTTTTTGTTTGGGGTTCATTGACGTTAATTTGGCTCTGTTGGATTGTAGTGTTTTTCCAGTAGTTTTATGGTGGTTGATGATGATTGATGATGATAATCTAATAATGATTGATTGCATTGGTTGTAATGGTACGCGTATCTGAATGGTTGAACTCAACAGGTCTTTGAATTTGTCAATGGGGTAAAGATCCAACCATCCATAGTTCTTTCACCTGGCTTTGACTGGTCGATGGTCCAAGGTATCCATTGCTTCTTCTTTCCCATGGGGGTTCACTGCGCAGCTTGCAGCTGGGAAAAATGCATGATCACCTTTGGGTACCTTGACCCAGCTCCATGATCAACCAGAAAACTAGCCGGTCAAAGCCCCACATCACAGGACCTGTTGAGAAAACATGTCAAGATATATTAAGATATGCTAAGATATGTCGAGATGTGTTCAGTGTCAATTTGATGTTGTTTTTGAACCAAAGAATGAGAGCGACAACACTGCACCATACAACTCATTCAATTTCCATGGTCTTTCGCCTTTGTACGTCTCAATTTTCCATTCCACAACCCCGGCTTCGTTCCATAAAAATCAACCAGTCCACCATTGCACAACAAAAAACCATGAACAACTCAGGGAATCCTCCTCCAAATCATCCCAACCACCCCAACCCACCCCCAAAATCCCACATTTTTTGGAAGTTCTTGGCTCCTCCTCCAGCAATGTGATCTTCTGCGGTGGCGCCGGTGGGGCCACGGTCCGCAAGAACTGTGCCTTGCAATGAGAGATGAATAATCCATGGGAATCCATGGGATTTTTTTTATGTTTATAAGCAATTGTTTCATATAATACGGGATATCTTATATAGGGAATATTAGGGATGAGTGGGTTAAAATAATAACAATATTCACCCATTTTAAGTGGAAGTGTAATGGGATATGATATGATGGGAATATGATAGAGAATGAGATATGTAAGCAACTGTTGCTATGATATGGGTGTGTCTGCCAATGAGGTTTTGCCCTCATTTTATGGCAAAGTGAATATATCAGAATCGAACGAACATGTGATGAACCAATGGATTTGGACATACCAATCTTTAGACTTTAGACAAACTCATATCTGGGAATGCTTGGAGGGAGTCTGCGACTGTGTTGTGGGTACCTTGAAATCTCAAATTCGAGTCAAATCACTTGGAAGTTTCACTGTCAACAGGCTGTCACATCTCAAGAAAATCAGCGTGTTTGCCTTTCAGGTCAAGAAGATTCAAAAGAATATGATTTTCCACACAAGAAGAAAAGACTCCAGTGACTTCCTACTTAAAGACTGAGAATCAGAAAACAACTTGAATTTGAATCAGTTGGCTTTTTGAAACACATTTCCTTCTTCGGCTTATTCGCCACTTCTCCCAGCAATTTCCCAACATTTCTTCCTCCATCCATCCACTTGATCCCTACCTTGGAATGCTCCGCCAAGAGGTCTTCATTGGTGCGTGTCCCAATCCGCTTCAGGCGATGTTTGGACACAGGGATGGACCCCTTCATCACAGTGGCGCCCTGGCGTTGTGGAAGTTTGAAGACCTGCTGGATGCACTTATAGTAGATCTTGGAAGAATTTTGGAGAAGTTTCCAATCTTCTATTTTCTGGCCTTTGTTGCTTTTGACACATAACATCACATAATATTGGATACTGTACACCAAACCCTGTTGGAGATCTGGCTTGAAGTGATATCATCCCAGCTTGCAAGCAGCTACTCACATCTTGCTTAGCTAGTGGTATTTCAAATTATGCATTCAGAGTCAATGAACATCAACAAGAATGATATCCTTTTCTTGGGATGAACAATCCCATCAACGAAAATTCATACTAAGTATATCACATCATATTCATCAGTATATCAGTATATCATATATTCATATTAGCCTCGACCATGATTTTTGCACTTCCAAAATTGGCCGAAAGCTGGGCCACAGATGGCCACGGCACCTTTTTGATCGCCTTTTCTCTGGATGGCCCACGATGCCGCCGAGGGGTTGCGGCCGCAGGTGGCGGAGGCCTTAAAATCTCCAGATCGCTGTTTGGAGATTCTTTTTGGGTTTCAAATAATGTTGAATATTTGGAGGGGGAGCATGCTAATTGATGTAAATTGATGTTGACTGATGGTAATTGATGGTAATCTATCATACTTAAAGCAAATCATGAGGAACTCACAGTTTTCTTTTCGTGAGTTGAATGCTGAAGACGCGGAGGTCGCAAGGGTGTTAAGCGCTGGACCAACCCGGCTCAACACTCCTGATCTGTTCAAGTTCAACTGGACATGAGTCCCAGTTTGAGGCATTGGTGGGTGGAATGGGCTGAAACAAGATCAAACTCGACATAAAACCCTTGAAATCTCGGCACGCACCAACAGCTTAGGACATAATCATACATAATCCATGGAAATCTTGCCACAGATTGTGTGGTTGAGCCTGTGAAGGTGACTTTAGACAGTCCTCGTGGTGGCTGCTCTGAACTCAGTACCTGGGTACATCTGGTCAGCCGCACAGCGAAAAACACTTCAAAACATCAGAAAACATCAGTTTCAAGTCATGTTATCCAAATAGACATCCAAGTAAAATGATGGGAAAATCATTGAAAATCCAACCCTCTCACATCCAACGACCAACCACCAACGACCAACCACCAACGACCAACGTGCTGCTACACCTGAGCTGCTGGCTCAACTCATGGCCAAAGCCTGGGAAGAGCGTCTCCAGCGCAAACTCACTGTCTGCCTCGCTGTTCATCAACACCACCCGACTTTCACCCCTGGAACAAAAACTCCATTTTCTGGTTGACACACCCCAAGAGGTTCTCATCCAAGTGTTTTTGGGGGGCAAAATCATGGATTTTCATGAAGTTTTCGTTTTTGCAATGTTCTTTCATATGTTTGCCATCCTTAAAACACACCAAAAACAGCCACCCTTCATCACCCTTCCACCCTTCCCCCGAACTGAGCCCCACATGAACGAGGCCGCGAAAGTCCGTGAGCTGCGTCACATCTTTGGGTCGCCACAAGGAACGGGGTAACGAGAGCTCCTGGGTGGCCCATTTTGGGCCAATTTGCACCATTTTTTTGGGGCCAAAATGTGGAAATCATCGGGGAAAACCACTTGGGGTTGTTGAAGGGCGTTCTAAATGGCGTTGTAAATGGCATGGTGTTGTCAATGGTGTTCTAAATGGTCTTGATGTGTCTTTTACCACTTTTTAGGGGTTGTTAATGGTGTTCTAGATTGTGAATGGTATAAATTCATGCTTACAATACCCATTTGGGGTTTTGCCACTTGTTACAAACAAGGTACTGTTCTGTTTGTGAGGTGTAGACCATCTCAAAATGTTGTAAGATGTAGTTTTTATTTAACATCAACCATCCCAGATGTACCCATGTAGATTTTCTTGGGAGTTTTGGTAGTTGCTGGTAAACCATCTCCTGAGTAATTGACACAATTGAACATCTCATCTCTATCTCTATGTATCTCTATAAACCACACCAGACATGACGGATTAATGCTGGGGTTTACCACGTTGATCGCATCAACCACCAAAAAACTTGGGATTTTACCCTCAAAACTGGAGAATTCTCCTCGCTTCTCTGCGAGCAGTTGTTGGGCAAAGGCTCGTGCCGTCTGTCCTGCGCGCTGTTTGGATCCAATTGGAATGTAGAACTAGGACTTCATCTCAAATTGATATCATAATCTGATAATATCTGATAGTGTGTATATATATATATATCATTAACATTCATTAACTGTCAGTCCCACTAGGTAACCAACATGTTTCAAACTTTTTCATGTTTTCAAATGTCAAAAAAAAGGGGAAAAGAATCCAACCCAGCTGACCCAGTCCACCAAAATCAGCAAATCTCCTGCTGCACGGACTGTCCAGACATCGCCATCAAGCGATCTGTGTGCGCCTGTCGCTCCTGCAGATCAGCATGGATGTCCGCGCGACGCTCCTGCGAGCCGCACCAGGGAGCCATTTTAAGAGCTGGGGAAGCTGAATTGTGGCAGGAAATTCTTGGGAGTTTGGTCAGAAACTTGGCGTGACATTTGATTTTTGTATATGTTTCTTCTCTGTTTCAGCTAGCTGCTGAGATGCACAATTCAGGATTTCTGCTGAATCAATGTGGGTTTCTTTCCAGAAAACAGTTTTACCCCTCTGCACAAACTGAGTCAGAGGGGAATGGAAATGAAGAATCAAATCACTTTAACATACTTTAACCATAGATCAAGTGGGCTGCATCCCAATTATTCAATCATTCATTGGTGGGCTTTACATGGGTTTTACATCCATTCATATTGACAAAAATCGGTGGTTCCATTGATTCCCCCATAGTTTTTTAGCCATTCCAACCATTCCAACCACTCCAAGCCCCGACCCCCAGACCTGTTCGATCTGCTTGTAAACCACCTTCCAGGTCTCTTCGTTTTGGATGCGTTGTGCAATCTGCCGAATCGCCTGACGATCGCGCTTCAGCACCAGGTCCGTGTAGACCTGTCAGCAGGGGGGTCCTAAAAGATGGGTACCCCAAACCACGGGTTTTGCCATAAGAACCCATAACTTAGATGTAATCCAAAACTTGGATGAATTTGATGTCCCCCATTTTATAGGAAACCTTCAGAAGACTTCAGGTGGTGTTGAATATTTTCTGGGGAACAAATCTGGATTGCAAACAACCGAACGACTGTAAAGCGACCATTTCAAATCCACTCGGGATTTTGTCAGATTTCACCCAGACCTTCCGCAGCTCCTTCTGTGGTTTCTCGCCCATGCTGGACTCAAAGGTCTCATTGGTCCAATGTACCTTCGACCGGCAACCGGAAACAAAGCTCTTACATCTTCATCTAGATTTCTCTGAAAAAGGGTTAAACACCAAGAAATGCCGAGTTTTATGGATAAAATATGGGAACATGATTGTAATGATTCATGATGATTCATGATAATCAACCATCCAAATTTGGAGTACCATGTTTTCAGACAAACCGATCTTCCGGTCACGATGTTCAGCATGCTTTTTCTCAAATGAGTAGCCCAACACAAGAACTACCCTCGCGGAAGCTTAAGTTGACAAAATCGTCTCTGGTTAATGCTTTAATTAGTAGACCATGAGTCACACTTTACATCATCGATTGTCCCAGGTAAGATAGAAAAAAAAGGGGCAATGGCAAGCACACATTAAATATATTGTATACTTTCAACATCTCTCAACATGGTATCATTCTTGAACAAAACTCAATATTAATATCACTATCTATTACCATGATTCTAGACTATAGACATCATTACAATCTATTTTGCAATCACTATAATTGGTTCGACATAATCATTAGACACATAATTTACAATCACACCACCAAAAATGATACAAACCATCCATCAGATATGTATGGATCTACTGCCAAACTCTCCTTCAACCGGCACCAAGGGCACCTCCCGTCGGGCGCGGTGATGCGGCGCCCAGCTGGGTTGGGACTCAAACATGCTGCGGTTGATCTTGCGATTGGCGAAACGATCCAACCTGGGGCAGCGGATGATGGTTTCCATGATGTGGATGATGTAGATGGGTAGGTGGTGAAGATTGATGAAGATTGGATGGAACATCTTGGAAGGTGGAAAGTGGAAAACCAATTGAAACAACCAATGGTAAACCAATGGAACATGAATACTGCTGGTGATGGTTGAGGCGCCAACGTCTGCGCACGCACGGTGTTGACGAAGAGTTTCTTCGCTTCCCAATCGGCCTTTTTGGGAACATCAACCCATCAGAATCCCATCTCTGAAAAGCCAGAGTTGGGTGATAGGTTTCCCTAACATGGTCTAGAATCATCTATAAGCATCTATAATCATCTATAAGCATCTATAATCATCTATAATCTATAATCATCTAATAATCATCTATAATCATCTATAATCATCTATAATCAGGAGATAATAATCCCAAATAACCCGGATAATTAGTAGAACTCCCTATAATTACCCACCAACAAAGGTATTTTTAATGGCTCACTTGGACCCAGATCTGCCCCACCTGTTCTTCATCAAAGCGATCCAACCGTTCCATCCTGACATGCCAACAGAAACTGATGCTGGAAACTCACCTTTACCATCATAGCTATGGAAAATCACCATTTTTAATGGGAAAAATCAATAGTTTAATGGTTATTATAGGTATTACCCCTCTGGTATATTAAAAGTTCGACCCTGAGAATAGCTATTTTTAGAGGAAACTAATCTTCCAATCCCGATGACTGCCAGGGTCTGTAAATTTACCAGAGGGTCAATCGTCAGTCCTTGGGCTACTTGGAAAACAAACAAACCTGTGCGCTTCAGCCCGTCTCACATATACACTTGTCAATTAGGATCGTCATCCAAATCATTCAAAATCAACTAGACAACTCAATGGATCACCGCATCTCTTGTTGGCTGCATGAGATCAAACATATGTTGACATCACACATTTGCTGTGCGCCTTTCTGGGGGTTAATGCTTAACCAGAGTCTCATACTTATTGACCCAACATGACCCAACATGACCCAACTACCCAACTACCCAACTACCAGTCAGTCATCAGAAAAATATGCAACCAATCATGCCAAGAGTTCATCTCGGCATCTGTCGCCATCTTTGGCCCGTGCCAATCCTGCACATGCAACACCAGAAGCTGGAGAAAGTCCCTTCCCAATGAACAAGAAAACCACATGCAAAAACTGGTTCAGGACAGAACCATTCTCCACTTTTTCCCTTCCTGGTGAGTTTTTCTGCGCCAAAGCCCATTTTTTTTTATGTTTTTCCATGGTTTTTACATATTTTCACCCACTATTCCGGTGAAAAAACATCGCGCCGTCCTGCCAGGTGTTGACTCCAGCACAGGCTGGAACATCCCAGCTGTTCACTTTGCTATTCTGCGGGAAGTAGCTCTGGTTCTTCAACAAATGTCCAGTCTTCGTTCTCCAACCCAGGCCACCCACATCCGGCACCATGTGCTGCTTGCGGAAACGCACCAAACCCAAGTGAGAACGCTCCTGGACAAGTGGAAAGTCATGTGCAGAAGGTGTTATCCAGATCTGGTTCATGTTGAAACACAAGTATTTGGAAGGAATGTGTCACATCTGTCAAATTCCGTGCCTTCTCTAAATTCATCGAACTTCAATATCAAATCAGAAGAAAACAGCGAACAAAAATGCATCATCAGTACATATCAGCACCACTGGATAAAATTCTGGGCGCAAGCCCCATCAAGCCCCATCATCTCCACTTTCCCCATCTTTCCCCCTGGTCTCCTCCCGGTTCTTGTGCGGCTTGAAAGCGTGTTCTGCGGCATGGCGTATCACCGGTTCAGAGAAGCTCTTGGTGCCCAAGGCGTTCAGTTTCTGAACCGCAGATCCCATGCTTTGCCTGGGAAAATGACGGGAATCACTGGGCTTGACCCTGGGTTATGTCAGGTTGAACAGGTTCTGAGTCACTAAAAATCATGGAAAATGGGGATTAAAACCAACAGAAATTTAACTTCTTCACTTTGAATCAAATATTTTTTGGGATGTCAGTGACTGAAACAGTACTTAATCAATTACACAAGTTGGGGATTGGACGAATGAAAATGAGGAGTCATTCAGGGGGAAACTCACCTCAGTGGTGATCAGATATGGCCTTGCACGGCTCCAAAAAGGAGGTATAGGAACATGCAACATGTCGCCATTTTCATCAATTTTCTGCATCTTATGCGGGCGTCAAACATCTTGAGTCGTGGCCAAATAATTGGCCTCAACCGTCACGTAGAGGGTGAGGATGCTGCGAGAGATGTCTCCGCTCAAATTGGAAATAAGGCTCATTTTGTCTGGTCTGGGATATCAATATCAAATAGACCGGTCCATGTGACTCACATTTAAATCAGATCTCCTTACACCTTTCTTCAGCGGGTCAGCGGGATTATGTTGACACAGTCCTGGACTAGTACTAGATCCCTCCAACAAAACCAAAGCAAAAGATCCAGACTTCTTTTTGTTCCCCAATAAATCTCTGGATTTTTGATGATTGTTGATGCTTTTTTTTTTGCGGTTTTCCAGGTGATTTCAATCCCTCAGCGACCTCAAAGTTGGCCTTGACCAAGTTGCTCCAAGCCCACATTGTCCACCATCCGGGCTCCATCATCCTGCTCCATCATTGCACGCAACATGGCGGCAATGCGCTGTGTTGCCCTTGGGGCACCCAAAAAAAACACCCTGTGTATAGAAACTACATATTCTTCCCCTTTGAGCCAGTGTGAAGATTCAATGGATTCACCCGATTTTTTTCAGATTTGCTTTGCCGAGAACCAGAAGATATCAGTAGCAACTCTGCATCACCAAACTCACACACCGAAATCAAAGTAAAACAACTGCAGATGTATGCCACTACAGCATGCACGACGGAAAAAGTGCATGATTCACCCAAATGTTGAATCCAAACTTTGTGAAGGCAAATTGAAATGCAACGACATCTGCAGCCTTTTCTACTAGTGCAGTACCTGCATCAAGCTTGCAATGATTCGCCAAACCACACCAGGACGACCCGGATCTTTGGTCAAAAGTTAAACAGCCCTGCAGCAGGAGCGGATGGGGTGAACCCCCTTTCAAAAGATTCGCAATTCTATGCTGTATCCCGGCAATTCCGGGATCATATCAGCAGCACATCTGAAGATCCTTGGAATCCTCGGTGGATTCTCAGCTGACCTTGTGGATCGAAGTCTGCCAGCGCTGCACAAAAGGACCGAAGATGGAGGAGTTCCTTCATGCCCTGCGACTTCGCGGAAGGGCCTCTGCAACCTGCAGGATGTTGACCCAGAGATTGGCTATGGATCCACATTTTGGATCATTTTGAAGCATGCTGAAAAGTCTCTGGAAAGCATCAGGTTCTTCAACCTCTCGGCCTGACCCCAGTGGTGCTCAAGAACCGGATTTCGTCAATGGCAAAATATGTTGGATTATTTCGGATTCTTGCCAAAACTTCTGATTTCGACTATTTTGGATTCATTTGGACCATGGCAAGTTACCAATTTCATCCATGTTGCATTTCGAACAGTTGAGTTGCCACTGAGGTTACCGATTTCATCAGGGTGCTATGTTCCACCAGGTCCAACTTCCCCTTCGCCTGGCTCCAGGTGGCCCGTTTCAACCCTGGAGCTGCCAAGTTCTGATTCTCCATGGGGGATCATCTGGTTGGGAGGGAGTGATTACCCTCTGGAAATCAAACATGGCAATGGAAACCCCATATATTTTTTTGGGGTGGGAGACTTGGGAGATGTTTTCAACCATTTTTGAAGACCAATCGGGAAACATCGTCCAGCACTAAGCTTGAGGCGGATGTTGATGAAGTTTCCTCTCTGTTTGGCCTCAATAAAACCTGACAGTCGAAACCCTGCAGCTTTCAAAACATGCAAGGGCATCTCAACTTGAAAATGGATTATCAAAAGATCGGAAAATCAAAATCATCATTGCCCAAATGGTTCAAAATGGATAGCACGAAAATATCAATGGTCCATCGCTTCCCCCCAGTTTCTATCTTGGGTATGGTTCAAAAATCTGGTTGATATTCGGAGCACTAAAATGTCAATGCTTGGAACCCCTCCATGTTTGGACACAGTCAGAGAGCATCTATCCTCTGAGTACCTCACTTCCAGTTCTTCTTGCAGCTGCTGCTGAGATAACCTGCAAAGATCAGAGAACGAGCATCCAGCAATTCAGATGGAATCAGATGGACCCCGGCATTTTGCGATTTTGCAACATCTGGTCCCAAGGCAATTTTGATCCACGCCCAACACCCAGCTGTCACCTCAAGTCTCGTAGATTCTCTTCACCTCAAACCGGTCATTTTTCAGGTGATGCAGATGCTGGGGCCAGAAATAACTGACCCTATCCTGGGAGCCCCGGCACATCTGCAGTTCTTCAGTTGCTTCTGATGGCCTAGAGCCCAAATGCATCAAATCTCCAAACTGCTATAGCAACAGCTGTTGCTTATTGTTCCAGCATTGGGACATGGAGAAATGCAAAAAAATCCCCTGTTGCTCTAAATGGCCAAATATGTCTGCAAAGAAAATATGTGCTGAGTTTGGCACAGCTGCTGAAGACGATGAGTCTGCGCAAATAATTGAGAAAGTCTACAATTTCCAGCCAACCCTAATCGCATGCAGGAATGCAACTAGGACTAGGGGTGCAACAAAAAGTTCTGATGGGCCAACACGGCCGAAGATTCCTACCTGCACCCGCACTTCTTCCTCCAAGTGCTCCAATTCCATCCTCACCAGCGTGGTTCGGAAGGCCTGCCCACGACAAAAACCCAGTGAAACTCACAACACTGGGACTGTTGATTCCCTTCGGCACCTCTTCCCACCGTCTTTGTGCCTGGTGCTGGCCAAAACTGGCTGCTGACAGAAATGATTGGTTTGAAGACCACATTTCAATGGGTCGATGTCAAACTTCAAGTCAAACTGTTCAAGAATGGTTGGGACGCTTCTTTCTCCAGATTGGTATGGGATGTTTTACCTCCCATATTCGCTGATTTACGTATCCCCATTGTGATCCAAAAATGCTCCAATATCAGTCCTCGGCTCGCTCCAGCTCAGTTTCCTGGCCCAGGATGGGGTGGGTTCAAGAGCAAAACAACTTGACGAAAACTTACCAGACATGATGAAACATGAGAATTCGATATCATGAACAAACATGTTGTTTTAATGAAAACGACTTACTTGATAATGAAAACCTATTTATAGTATACATCATCTTGAAGTTCTCCCCATCTTTCCCACCAGCAAATTTTCACAATAAAAACTTTAGGCCAGAAAAAAACGTAATATAATATAGGCATCTATAGGCTAGAGGCCGGAAAAATACAACAACTTTTGGGTAGGTTTTGTTCTTAAGAGTCCCCACATCACCAGCCCTTCATGGACTTTGGTCCAGAAGCATTGCCTGCCCCGCCGAGGCTGTACTGGGCGGGCTAACTGAGGCATCCGTCCTGTCCCCCGCAGAGTACCGGCGGGATACCATGCCAACATCATCTGGGAAAGATTGACCCAAAGGTTTGGACAAACAACTGAAGATGTTTTTTGAAGAGTTTGGGAAGGAAACATGATATCAAATGTCACCACCCCAATGAGAAAAAAATGGGCTAGGTATGGGGGATATCGCCGGGGATTTGACCAAGAACAGGTAGGATTTTTACCCTTGGGAACTCTAAGGGTCGGGAAATTCACACAGCAATGGCAGTTGCGAGCTACCTTGCACCCGGAGGATGGAAAATGCTCAGAATGTCACACTGGCAGGGAAAAACTAGAAAGGATCATACAAGTCCTTGCATGAAAATTTGGAGTTCCTAAGCCATTGGTCGGCCCTGCAAGAGTAGACCCATCAATGCCTGGAACAGGCACATAACCAGTTGTCAAGGCACATGTGCTGGGTGAAAACTCCATAAATTGAACCCGTGGACAAGGATGGTTAGCATTCAAATTTTTTTCATGGGCCCATTGTCAACTCAATTCAACACGTCTCAGGGGTAACAATCCGGGAACCTTGTGGACTCAGCATTGAAGCGGTGAAGGGCCTCCTGCAACGCGTAGGGTTTGTGCATCAACTGGTCCAATGTCCATGGCTATGGGTTCCAACAGAAATTGTCTGATTTGAATTTGGAATAAACGAAATTCAGCGCCAAACAATTTGTTAATTTGTTTGACGTCCAAGTCTCTTAAATGTCCAAACTGGAAATCGCCTCCAGTCGTTTTCGCCATTTTTCCAAACCTTGCAGGGCAAATCATGGACATTTCACAACCAATGTCCACCAAAAAATGTTTGGAGGTGGTGATAGTCCATGAAGTCCAATTTTAAAACCGTTCAACGTTGGTGATTCTTGGTATCCTGCGTGTTGGCTGTAGAACATGCACCTTCCCCCCAACCCTCTGATAGGACCAAATTGGACGTCATCGATTTATGAATTTTGAAAGAATAACGGATTTCGCCCCCCCCCCAAAAAAAAAAAGGTCCAGGTATCAAGTTCAAAGATGTGAAAAATGAAGAGATTTGTTTTTGCAAGCCTGATGATGTCTCAGTGTCATGTCGGTCCACTGCCATTGCAAGTACATTTGCATGTCATGATGTTTGCGTTGCGCATGTTGATTCTTGCTGCGTGACGGCAAATTTCGTTGAAACTATTGTTCAATGAGTTTTTGCTCTTCACAAGAAACTATCCAATAATGCCATGATAAGGGCGAGAAATGAGTGCTTGCGGCAAATGAAATACGATATAGTAGTGCTTCGACTGCAGTTTTCTCAGGCCGTAGGCAAATTCAAAGTGCTTTCCTGCGAAATGAATAAATGTGCAACAATGAATGGCAAACTTTTGTGGTCATCGCTTACCCTGCAGCCCAAACTGCTACATAGATTCAGTTGTCTTCGAATACGTTCCTGCCGTTCACCTTCATGGAAATATAAATATTTCCGAATTTCCTCACGATTCAGGATGCAAGGACCAATTTTGCAAAGTCCAAGTCAACTACCAGCCAGCTGACCCAACCATCCGACGTCACTGCGCCTGGTTACACATGTTTACACCGTCTATTGCAAGATCACCAAACTATGGACAAGATTGCGACATTGCGCAACACAAGGTTGTAAACAATTTTTGCCCTGCCAAATTGTCTCGTCTTGAGTGACGTTGGCATCATGCGCTGTAAAATCTGTCAAGGACGCCTTCAGCGGAATGACAAGATGCGTTATTTTGCAATGCGTCGACTTACTTCTCTACAAAACCCACAATGAACTCAGGATACGCCTGTGCAGGGTCAAATGTCACCACTTCCAAGTGGTTCTGTCTGCCATCAGAAGGGCCATGGGAAGTGCCAGGTCTTGCAATGATGGAATCCGCTCGCACGCCATTTTTCTCTGGAGGACCTCGGTGGGCTGAAACCAAAACAATCCATGAACCTTTCATTGGACCTTTCCCCTTTCTGGAGGACAAAAAAAATGAAATTTGAGCTGCTGAGATAATTCTTGCAAAACCAATGGTTTTTGTCAAGGCGCGTGACAAGTTCCCGCATCCATCTGCTGTGTAGAACGGATCTCCGATAGCTACCCGAGCCAAAAGCATTGTCCCCATCAAGTCTGTGGTTGCTTTCTGCAACCTTCCATGCACGGTGGCATATTGAGCAGCCTTGCAGGTCTGCGACGCAAAGTAGGTCCCTTGCCCAAAAAGGCCACTGCGAGCGACCCGATTGTCAAACCCTTCTGTTGCAATGGCTTTGGCCCCTTCAAAATCTGGTGTCCCATGTAGAAGAAGCCGCTCATTGCCAAGAATGTCGACGTCGATATCTGTGGCAAAATCCGTCAATGCTTTGCTCAGTGGGTCGCGTATGTGTTCAGGGACAACCCCGTGCTGTTGATGTTTGTCACCGAGGGAACGAACAAAGCGTTGGTACCGTCGCCAAAGATGAACATTTCTGACCTGATAAGCTTCTTTTATAACGAATGTTGAGCTTCCATGAACACACTTGCAGCATGTGCCATCATGACGGGCAAGTGATCCGTTCAGGACCTCACGTAGCCTCTGCCATGTTCCCTTGCTGGTGACTTTCTGCAGGACAGGCAAGTTGCTGGACAGCGTTTGATGATGTCGCGGCATTTCCCAATGGAGTGGTAAACTCGGCAAACCGAAACGGATCTTGAATTCCTTCTTGGTGCCAGGCTTCACCTGTGAGCTCTTGTTGAAGCCGATGTCATGCGTTCTTTCACCTAAAACGATCTGGAAAGCATCATCGCTTTCCCTGAGCTTGACCATGAGATCTTTGCTGGCAGAGTCCTCACATGTGCAAGGAAAAGTCAAAACACCTAAATGCTGTGCCTACAGCCTCCGCCCATGTATAGAACCTGCTATGAATCCCGCAATGGAACTTCCAATGTGGGAAGGGAATGAAGTTCCTTGATGATTCAAAGCCACTCAAGAACTTTCCATGCAGAAAGGATAATGGAACTCCTGACGGCATAAACAACACCAACCTGATCAAAAAGAGTTCCGCCCCCAGCTGCCCACGCTTCCCAAAGAAATCCAAAGAAAAACTCCAAACATCTTCAAAAGGATCTGGAAATGAGATCCACTTGCCACGGTCACCTTGGTATTGCCAGGTCTCCTCATCCATCTGCGGTTGCTGCAACCGCCGTGCTAGTGAGGCCGTTTCGTTCTCCTTCTGTGCAAGCTGCTTCTCCAAATCCTCGATCCGAGCCTGCAAGGAGTCCAGGCGACTCTGCTTGACAACCAGTTTGGATTCCAAACGGTCCACGCAAGACTGCAATGGTGCCATGGAAGCATTGGCATTCTCCTTCTGGATTAGGCTCATGCAAACATCCTGCTTTAAAGAGTCCGTTTCCATCTTCTTTTCAGTCAACTTCCATTCTAGAAGGTCCACACGGGACTGTAATGGAAGGAGGAATGCGGTCTCATTCTCCTTTCGCATGAGCCTCATGCGGAACTCCGTGTCCTGTTCCACTATCTTCCACTGCAAACGGTCCACACGGGACTGTAATGGCAGCAGGTACGCTATTTCATTTTCCTTGCGCACAAGGCTCTTCTCCAAATCGTGAATTTGAATCTGCGAGGAGGCTAGTTGATTGTCTTTTGCCTCCACGCTGTCTTGCAAATCAATGATTCGAATATCCAAATCATTGACGCGAGTCTGCAAGGACTCGACCTCACGCTCCTTTCCCAGCTTCATCCTTGCCAAATTGTCAATGCAAGTTCTCTGAGAGACGATTTCGGCCTGCTTTTCTGTGAGCTGCGATTTGAGATGATCAGCTTGAGACTGCAGCACACTCATTTGACTCTGCAAAGAGTCCATCCCAGTCCAAAGGGATATCCATTGCTCCATCGTCAAATCCTCACGAAAGAACAATTTCAATGTGTATGACAAGTCAATCTCTTGTGGCATTTTAATGATTCCCCATGACTCCCCAAACTCTAAGCCACCGAAGTTGTCTCCTCAAAATGTTTGATTAAGACAAATATCATCTGGTGGCTGAACCATCAGGCAAAGGATCGGTTGTCTTGGGTGTGTTTCATTCACAGCTTCATCTGCACCCTGTTACAAACAGACGAATGCAATGATTCATTGATAATCAAATTCAAAAAGTGGACTCATTGGCGCCCCAGATCGAGAAGAATTGCAGCGCAGCCCGCGAGATTGCACAGCTAAGTTGATTTTCCCATTTCTCCAAACGCAGCTAAAGTCCAACTGCCAAGAGACGCCAAGAAATTCAAAGCACCAAAATCAAAAGGATCCTTGGTGCTGACAGCTGGCGCTTTGAGGCAACGGGAACAAAGATACTAGAACTGTTATCAAGAAACTGAGTTGAACACAAGCCTGAAGTGCATACGCTTGGCCAAAGCCTTGAAATTATTCATTTTCGGGGGTATTTTAGATGTGTTTTGCGATGACACGCGTTTCAGTTGGCTGCCATTAGTTTCAGACCTGTTTCCAAAATGATGCAGTAATGGCTTTGATCTTGGAAACAATATCCTTCTTCGTCTGGTATCTCTAGTCAACAAATGACGTTGTTTCAAATTTGTTTCTTCTCATTTTCGGCAAATCCATTCCACCCCCTGACCCAGGATGCAACATCAACCTACAAGTGAAAGGCTCTGAGGTTTTCTTCCTTAAATACATGCAGGTTGAAGTCCTCATTATAATGCGCACCAAGATCTTGCAAGTGCCTTCGCTTTTTGCCTAGACGAACAAACTCACGAACACGCCTATAGAAAAGGATACGATCGAGCAATGTACCCTATGCAAAACGAGTTCGCACATGTTCACAAAAATCCGAACCGCAATTCATGACTACCTGCGCACCTGCAAACTACTGAGCACATGTCTTCCCAACAAAAATTGGAATCTCTGCATCCCCCCAAAAGATACTCCCTGCCTGTGCCAACCCAAACCAATCCTCCCAATCTGTTCTGAACGATTTGCCAAGATTCGTCAAACTTTGAAGTTCAGCGGGGCAGGGATGGAGCGGCTGGTCAATCTATATGGATTCAAAATATGTGGTTCTTCAAATCAGGACCTGTCACCGTCCCTGCAAATTCCGGGAAAGTTGTGTCAAGTAGTACGAAGGCACATTTAAAGGTGACATGTTTTGCACATAAACCGCATCAAAACGAAGATATTGCTGCGAAATGTCTTTGGCGTAAAGAAACAACATTTTGCCATTTGCGGCGCGCGAAAGAGTCTGTCTCTTGCTGCAATGAGAACCAACATATTTTTAAAACAAAACATTGGCCCCAAGTCAGTTGTCACAACAAAGCTTAAGCCTGCTTAAGCCTGAAAGCCACATGCATGAACTGGGCTCTTCAATTTGCAGAAGCGTGATTACAGCTTTGCTTCGTCAATGTCCAGCTCCCGGAAAACCTTCATCCATTACAGGAATTGCAGGAAAAGAACACACATTGTTAGAGTCGATGCTTGACCACTCTGACTAACAAATACAACATATCAGCATTCTACGCTGCTCACCATGGGTGTTTTGGATCACTACTCACCATCTTGGACGCCAGGCCCAAGTGACTACAGCTGAAGGAAACCACATTTTTTTTGGCACAAATAACTCCGCAAAATGCATTGGATTGACGCAACAACATGTGAAGGGTGTGAAACTGCCGGTGCTTCCACTGACTTTCTATGTCTCTATGACTCTCGAACACCTCACAACAGAAATGTCTTTGAAAGTCATATAGTGATACATAGCCCATGAAATCTCATCTTCATTCAACGTTTGTAAGCTTTTCCGCCTGATATTGCTTTTTCCGCAGAACCAACGAGTTTCAGCCGGCGCGGAACCTGGTGGACTCAGCATTGAAGCGGTGAAGGCTCCTGCAGCTGCTCTCAGACATGTTTGTATGTGATCCAATGTCCGCGAGTCCATGACCTGTTCCAAGGAGCTTCTCCCACTACAGGAATTCGAATGAATAAAATTGAACGACATTCATTGCTAAGAACCTGTTTGATGTCCAGCTCTCTTCTAATTGCAATGCCCAAGCTAGGAACCACCTCCCTGTTTCCATTTGGTTAAATCTATACTCAAAACGTTTTATCTTTGAAGGCGAAAAAGGTGAACACCAAAATCGAGGTGATGTGAATGAACTTCTGCTCTCTATCGGTATCACAAAAGTGTCAAGAGTTCTGTACTGCAAAGCTGCAGGCCTGATGATGTCTCACTTTTACGTGGGTCTGCTGCCAATGCAGGAACATACACGCCGATGTGTGTGCGTGTGCCACTGTTGTTGCAAATGTTGCAATTCATCATGGGAGATCTCATTGGAACCGCTGACCTCCTCAGGGCAAGTTACGAAGCTGGATGCAGGCAGTGTCCACACCAAAATTGAACTCATGTGGAATGGAGAAGGAACTGTGTGGTTCCAAAGCAGTGTTCCTATGCAAGTTGTCCCTGTACATCTGCGTGGTGAAATAGAAGCAACAAATAGCAAACAGGTCGTTGCTGACACGACATACTTTTGCACTTCTGATTGTCCTCGCCTAGTCTGCAATCCAAAATGGCTGTGATGGAACCTCCCATTTGGGCTCGACACTGCCTACGATGAACTTTCTCAATCAACCCACTTGACTCAGTGCCCAAGAGATTGCCAAATTCAAGAAGAATCCATGCGAAACCCTACATCTCAACATTATTGCTGGCTTAAGCCATTGCAGGCACAAGTTTTTGGCGCAATCTAGTAAAACTATACAATGCTATCCCATGCTGCACATGGAAAACAGCCAACTGTGCACTGCGCACAAGATTGCGCAACAAACTACTGCAAACGATCTTGGCTCCAACTGCCAAACTCCATCTCTCTATTGGAGATCTGTGTTGTTGGCAGCAACATGCATCTTAAAAATCTGTGAAGAGCACCTGGGAAAAAACAATTTGAGAAAACTGTTTTTCTGCTGTGCATCTACTCCTCTATGAATCTCAGGATGAACTCGGGATACGCCTGCGCAGGGTCAAAGGTCACCACCTCCATGTGGCTCTGTCCAGCAGCCCAGCCGTTGGAAATGCCAGGTCTTGCAATGATGGAATCAGCTAGCACGCCGTTCTTGTCTGGAGGACCTTGCAAAAACATCAGCTGGGAAAGTGTGGGAACGGACAGCAAGACACGTTGAGACATGTTGAGACCACCAAATAAGAGGCATCATTGTTGCGAGTCCTTACAGCAACAAGTGGTGTGGCAATTAGGTTTCAACCGTGTTTATTTTTGGCCTTGACCAATTTAATACTTTGCCATACTGACAGTTGTTCATATGTATCAAGGCACGCGTAGAGTCTGGACATGCACATGCTGTGTAGAAAGGATCCCCAAGTGCCACACGAGCAAGGAGCATAGTCCCCACAAACTGCATGGAGGCCTTTTCGTCGTGCCCATCTTCGGTAGCATACTGAGCGCTCTTGCAGGTCTGAGCTGCGAAGTAGGTCCCTTTCCCGTACAGTCCATCCCTGGCAATCCGATTGTCAAAGCCTTCTGCGGCAATGACTTTCGCGATGTCAAAATCTGGTGTCCCATGTAGCAGAAGCCGTTCATTGCCAAAAAGGTCGACCTCGATATCCATAGAAAAATCAATCAAGGCCTGGCTGGGCGATGGAGTGATGCTCTCAGGAGAGATGCCATGCTGCTTGTGCTTGTCACGGATGGATCGCACGAAACGTTGGTATCTGCGCCACAGATGAACACTCTTGATCTGGTAAGCCTCAATCACCTTGAAAGTTGACTCTCCGTGAAGGCACCAACAGCAGGTGCCATCGTGACGAGACACTGATCCGTTCAGCACCTGCTCTAGCTTCACCAACACATTGCAGTCGCACACTGAGGACAGCACTGCCGGAGGACCATTCTCCAGAAGCCTCAAGCCATCTTCATCGGTCATGTTCCAGTGGCTTGGTAGACCAAAGAAACAACGAATCTTCCGTTCTTTGCCGGTAATTTGGTTCCTCTGCCAGCCGTCCTTGAAGTTGATATCATAGGTTCTTCCGTCTATACAGATCTCGCAAGTGTCGGTGCCTTCTCTGATGTTGTCCATCAGTTCTTTGTTGGCACGGTCCTCGAATCTGTAAAATGAATCACTAAGTATGTTGCATCTATAGATCCCCCTAAATTTTGCCCCAAATCCCAGAAAAGAAATGCCCCCAGAAGATTCCAAGGAACTGGAAATGAGATCCATTCGCCACTGTCACCTTCAAATTGCCAGGTCTCCCCATCTCCCTGAGGCTGCGAATCCACCAGCTGTGCCAGAGAGCCGTTCTCAAATTCCTTTTGCATGAGTTGCTCCTCAAGATCTTTGATGTTGGTCTGCAAAGAGTCAATTTCTAGCTGCTTGTTCAGCACTTTTCCTGACAAATGGTAAATACGAGTTTTCAAGCTGGCAAGTTCGGAACGCAAGTGCGAGGCCAAGTTTTCGCTCTCAACCAATTTCCGCTGCAAGGCTGCGAAGTCCTGACAACACCAAATACCCTCAGGGCAATGTGAAGGAACACTTTTTATCTGTGCACAAGACATGCAAACGTCCGGCGCTGATCTTTAAGACGTTACCAAACCGATTTCCACACCGGACAAGCAAAATGATGGCATTGTTGGAATGTATCAACATGTGTGATGCGCTTCTCTGAGAGCATCCCATCCCATGGCTACTGCCTTTAGGATGAAGAGCAGTTCTTCTAGTGGACATGTTGCACCAAAACGACTTGCAATTTGCAAGAACTAGTGTCAGTTTCAAACAGTTTAGACCCTCAATGTCACATGCCAGAAAGAATGCCTGCAAAACGCTGGCAAGCAACTCTGAAGTGTGCCTGTACTCGAGAAAAAGCGGCAGTGAAGACACAAGGCAGGATTGCAAAGACTGCAATCGCAGCCAGCAGCCCCTCCACCAACACGACAAACGACTCCACAGCCCAACGTGCACATTTGAGGATGTTGCCATATCTCAGCGGCCGCTCCTCGAAGCACATTTGTGTCGAAAGTGACATGGTGATGGGAACAAATCCTTTCAGACAAACTATTGGGCAGTCTGGGTCAGAGGCAACAATGGCCCACGGGTACATAATGATAATCATTTCTGACATTCTTTCACTTTCCAAAGGCTTTCGGAGGCGGCTTTCCTGCGGAAACCAATTGAACGACCCCTTGAAGAGATCTCTTTATGTGCCCGGTTCTGCATATCGGAGAACCTTAGCACCTCTTAAGTTCTTAAACAGTTCGTCCTGTAAGGAACGCTTCACAGCTGATGATCAAATGATTAAAATGCATGTGCACATATCGGGTCGAGTGCGACCTAGACTAGTCGTCGTGTCTGCAACAAGTGACTCGGAGCGCTCCTGTATGCTTTACTATGCTTGGCTGGGAGATCCTTACTGTAAATATGTGCCAAGCATCATATGTCAACAAGCATGCAAGGAAGGCAGTCCTGAGATCGTGATGCGGATCCAGTACCAAGGGGAAATAACACATGAATCTATAGAAGGCCTTAAGAGGCAGTAGCATATCAATCCATCGTCCAAGGCATGGTCCGATGTGGTTTCCAGGCTGGACCTCTGAAAGCAAAGTTCTGCTACGTCACTTCCAGTGAACCCAATGTTTCTCCATACGATGCACTTTGCGTCAATCCAATCCCCCTGCTGGACAGCGACATCCTCAAACACCTGGGTGCGTTAGTTGCCAAGGGGCCCGCACAGAAGGCTTCCGATCACCACAAACAAAATTGAAGTTGGAGTCCTTGGCAAGGCACATAGCGAAGCAGTGGCAAGAACTCAACATGAAGCTCTCGTTTGTTTGCGTGTTCTCCTCGCTGAGCAAAAAAAACATTGAAGTTATGCCCAGGCGTCTTCCATTGTTCGAAATCTGCCGCAAAAGGATCTTTGCGGCCCAAAATACATCGTTCCATTCCCCCCTTTCACCCATCTGTTTACCCACCTTTGCACCAACTCCACATGAAAGGTTCAATGACTTGGCCAACCTCAAACCAACCCAGCCAGTCTGCCTCAGCAATCCGCCAAGATTCCAGAAATGAGCCCAAGACTTCTGTGCCATTGCAAAGCGTTTGATGGCCGCTAGTCGAATCTGTGAAATTGCAATATAGCATCTGTGGAAGGTCATGGCAATTCCATGACATTCACCCTTTGTAAAACCTACCGAAAGGGACTCCAGGAAGCCAAAGTGAGGTTTCCTTCCATCCCAGCTAGGGAATCATCTTAGTTGGAAATTTGTTGACAAAATTGACACGATAATTAAATTGAATCTATGTCTTGGGTCTTGCGAGGGAACAAAACTTTCCAAAAACAGTGCAATGAATGTCCCAGAATTGCATTGGCGCGGCTTGGGCCTGAAAACAATGCAGCTAAATCTATCCCATCCTCAAACCGAATGAAAGCCCTGGATGACTCCTGAACATTGCTGAGTCCTTACCAACGACATGTTTAAGGCCCAGTTGCGACAAGAAAACGGATTGAAGACCCAATGGCGAAAAGCGATGCACCGGTTTTCTGAACATGTCTGGTCGAAAAATCATTCTGCAAACGAAGGTTCGATGCTTCTATGGTATTCAACCCCACCTGGTGTCTCTGTTGCTGCGAAATGGCCTGCTCTACAGACTGCAGTGACACTCCAAAGGGACTGCTATTTCCAAGAGGATGCCTCTTCTGTTTCAAAAACACATGCGCCATGAGATGCGTAGGAGTCTGATGGCAATGCTCTCCAACTTTGAACAAAGTTCGTTCACCTTTTCTTTCCACAATCCAATTTCTACGCGTGGCCATGCGACGAACCCGCTTCAGCCAGTTTCCAAACCTCACAGCAGCGGCTGATTCACAAGTCGCACCCCATCCCTCCACCAAATATGACTTCATTCCGACTGTCTGCCATTTGAAGATTGAAACATTGGCTCAGCTGTCATCTTCAAATTTGATGCCTGCCTATACCTATGTGTCCAGCTGCACGAGAACTCTGAGCATTCAAGCCTTCTGATGTGGCAAAAGAAACAAAGCTTTGCGACAAACAACAGGAACCCTCAATTTGCAGGCAAACATCTGCCAATTCAAAGAGCCATGCACCCATTTTCGTTTACACGGATTTCAAAAATATTGACCAGGTTGACCCACGTACACTTCAGGCCTGATGTCTGAGTTTCACCTCCGTCTATTGCTATTGCAGGTGCAGGCATGCCAAGTTCTTGTGATGTTGTTGTTGCTGTTGCTTCAGGCAGTTCAACCTTAAATGCCGTTTCTCCTCTTCCTGGGCAAAATGCCAAAAGTGCAGTCACAAGTATGTCAATTTATCTGGTTGTGTCATGCTGTTCAAGTCCTTCTTTTCACATCTGTAAGGGTCAAGCATACGCTGCAGAAACACGTAGTGCAAGGACCCCAGGAAATAAAATCTTCATCCTGTGAGGCATTCTTGACGTGGTTTGGCGTTTCCACTAAATTTTGTGGGTGAAAAAGAACTTGACCAAACTGGAGAAATACAATTGAACGTGGCGATGCCCTTAGACATGTTTTCTTCAGGTTCGTCAATTTTGACGTCACTATAATGTTGCCAGTTTGCTCATAGACTCTGTACTGCAAATTTCAGTTGTGCATCAACATCGACAATGTGAAGGTTGTGACCCCAGAAACTGCAGATCTGATCGTCTCACCTGGTTTAATGCCATTGCCAATGCAAACGTTGGCGTGTCATGGTGTTCGGCAATTACTCTGGGTCTTGATATTTCGGGAGAACATCAACCAGGCTGTTTTCAAAGTGCGTCCAAGGGCACATTCACTGCACAAGTGAAATCGATGATCTCGCGTTTGCACCATTTTGCACCTATCTAGTTAAAGAGAATCAAACAACGCCGAAGACCAAAAAATGACACAACTCTTGATGTGGGCCGGCCTGGAGATCTTAAACATGTTTGGATCGTGAAAAACAAACACAACTCGGCAACCCATCGCGAACTTCCTGAAGACCCTGGAATTATGTCAGGTTCCGAACCCCCTTGCAAAGTTCCTCCGTGAGAAACGTCCAAATGAACCAACACCGAACAAAATCACTAAACCGATTGCCACGAGAAGAAGCCCAAAGCCGTGTGTTCCCATTCAGCCGGATTCAGTTGCTTCGGATTCAGTTTGACATGGACTCATCTTTAAAAAATGACTTTTTGGAGGCTCAATCATTGCTGGCCACACCGAATTCGACCCTCTTCTTTTTCAGCTGTAGCCTGAGCGACCTGATCAACCCAGAGGTGCATATCTTGCTGCGCTCTCTGGTGAATCAACAGTGAAGCGCACGGAAGACAGCCGCACTTGTGAAACAAACAACACGCAATGTGGACTCCTGGAACTCCAAACGCCAAACCGGATCTCTCTTTGGAAAATCAACTAAATTTGGCATCAACTTGCATTGGACAAGTCAATGCGATGTATTTGCCACTGACCTTGCCATGCGTAAAGCTTGACTCTGCCCCCGGTTTGACCCACTAATTAGCACACACAAACAATTAAAATTCAATACTGGATGCCTGCATGACTGGGATGCATGGAAAGTGGCGTAAACTACATACGAATACTACATTAATGTGTGAGTGAAACCTAGTGCCGAAATTCTGACCAAAAAATGGACCTTTCTCTTGAAAACCAATACTGTATGGCAAAAACTTCTCGAGCGCTTCCAACATATCTCCAACGACCCACCGTGGAGACTCTATCGGAAGCATTCCAAATCACCTTTCCTTGAAATGAGCTAATGTCTGCGGACAAAATGGTGGAACTCTCAATATTATAGCTCTCTGCATGCCTACTCCTCAGTGAATCTCAGGATGAACTCAGGATACACCTGCGCAGGATCAAAGGTCACCACCTCCATGTGGCTCTGCACTGCACCAGCCAGGCCATTGGGAATTCCAGGTCTTGCAATGATGGAATCAGCTCGCACACCGTTCTTCTCTGGAGGGCCTTGGTAGTGGCTTGGTGGATCCAATAGATAGTGGGCTACATTGGGCGGCAGTTTGTTTGTAAATGTTGTGAACCTTACAGTGGTAGGAAATTTTGACTGATAAAATACGATAAAATCATTCCTGTTTTCCGTCCAGCTACGCGAACAGTCCTGACATAGACCTTGCGCATAGAAAGGATCCCCGATTGCCACACGAGCCAAAAGTATTGTTCCAAGCAAGTGGTGTGACGCTTTCTGATGGAAACCACAGTCAGTCGCGTATTGGGCACTCTTGCAGCTTTGGGCCGCGAAGTACGTCCCTTTCCCATAAAAACCATCTCTGCAAACTCGATTGTCAAAACCTTCTGTTGCAATGATTTTTGCAATGTCGAAAGTCTTTGTCCCATGAAGCAGAAGTCGTTCATTGCCAGCTTGGTCGACCTCGATCTCATCTCCAAAATCAGTTAAAACATTGCACAAAGATGGGCTGATTGTGTCAGGAGAAATGCCATGTTGTTTATGTTTATCCTGGGTGGATCGAACAAAGCGTCGATACCGTCGCCACAGGTGCGGATTTCTGATCTGGAAAGCCTCCTTCACAACAAAGTTCGAGCTACCATGGATACAAGTGCAAATCGCGCCATCATGACGGGAGAGGGATTGGTTCAGAACCATCTGTAGCCTCACCAGCAAATTACAGTCATTCACTTTCTGCATTAGCTGCGCAAGATTGGGACCGGGACCTGCAAACATTCCAAAGAAACTCACTGGCCCTGGCCCGGTACCTTTCAGAAATGTCAACCCTTCTTCTTCAGTCATGTTCCAGTGGCGTGGCAAATCAAACAAACAGCGGATCGCCCGGCGTTTTCCGGTATTTTGGTTCATCTGCGACCGCGCTTTGAAATCGACCGAGTAGGGCTTTCCATCGATGATGATGTGGCAGAAATCATTCTGTCTGAACTTGCCCATCAGTTCTTTGTTCGCTCGAGCCTTGGACAGGCCAAAGCAAAAAAAACCCTCCCAAATTGAGTCCTTTATGATTTGCTAAGCACTGAAAGTTTTGGGGTCAAAAGCAACCCGGCGGAATTTTTATCGTCTGCCTTTTTACATCAAAATTGTATTTTCACAGCGGCAAAACAACAATTTTAGGGGTAAAAAAAGGGGTCTCCGACCGAGGGTCTCTAACTTTTGCCTCGGCAACCCCTCCAGCACTTTTGCTCTTGGAGGACGTTCGTTCTCATTTTCCCTGCTCTTCAAACACCAAATCCCTTTTGCTATGGTTACACTGGCGCAACAATAAAGAACAACGAAGCGGCTACCGTAGCATAGAGCATATGTTAGCGTGGCATGACATGTGTGTGCAAGTGCAAGAAGAACGTGCAGTAGCGTAACATCTGTGTGTGTGTGCGAAACCTGCTATTTTTCATGCGGGCAAGAATCTCGTGTTATCAGAAACCATTCAGCAGGGGGACTGCCTGATTTGCAACAGTGGCTGTCCAACGCAGAAGCTGTTATACAAGTCACTGATATGGATTCTGGACGCAGAATCCATGTACCTGCTAATCCGTTTCAGTTTCATTTTCAACTTTTTTTGTGGATGGCAACCGGCTGAGCCCAGAACCGGACATATTACGATGTACGTTCACATTGTCAAGCCACTTACTAAATAAAGTTTCACCTACTGAGTCATTACTCAATCTGGAGTGTGAACGGGCACAGTCTCACTGACGTGCGAGTGCCTTCCATACGTTCCGTGACGTACGTTGAATCGGAGCCAGCCTTCCGGTGGAATAGTGGGGTATTGCAATACCTCGAAATTTGACGGGTGTTGATTCCAGTGGGAATTGGCTGAAAGCCGCAGCACAAGAATCACAAATAACGCAAGAATTCACAAGATTTGGAATATGTCACAAGACAGGAATTTGCCGTAAAGATGGAATTATGAAATTTACCACGAAGTACCAAAGTTTTCTGCAAGCAACTCCTCCCACCACTTTTGGTGCGGTCCTGGATACATGTGTATAGCTGGGTGCACCTCTCCTCTTCTTCCCCGGTGGGTCCATGGACGGTACGCATAGCTTGGGACACCCCCTTCCCTTCTTTTCCCTTCCTTTTGTCTTTCTTCTCTTCCTTCCCCCTCGGCCCAACCCTTCTCCCCCCTGCCCATAGCTCAGGTGTGTGTTTGTTCCTCCCGTAGGCTGTCCTGCTTCAATTTTCTCGCTGCTGTGGTTTTTGTAGCGCTTTTCGCTGTCTGCTCCTTCTGCATGCCAGGGTTGGGTTTCTGTGTGCTCTCTCCCCCCCTCCCCCAGTCCTTTCCTTTGTTCTGCCTGCTTGTTGGGTGCTCCCCCTGCCTGTTCTCTGCCTTTGTTGTGTTGTCCTTCGTTTCCCCGTTGTTTGTTGTGGCTGGCTGTCCTTGTTCCCTTCCCGCCTTTCCCCTCCCCCCTTGTGTGTGTGTGTGCGTATGTGCTGTAAACGAAACCTATTTTTATGTCCTTGTATGAAAGTTGCAACTCCTTTGATTTTCATGGTTCTTTGAATGTGTCATTGCATGCTTACTCCAAATTCTGAGAGCTGTAGCAGTCACTTACTTGTTGCATTCAATTTCAGAGTAAGAAGGTTTAGCGGCTTTGTTCGTTGTTTGCCCCTTTTTTCCCTCAAAAAAAAGGGCCCGTGTTGTGTGTGTGTGTGTCTGAAACCCGCTGTTTTTCATGCGGGCAAGAATCTCGTATTATCAGTAACCATTCAGCAGGGGAACTCCCTGATTTGTAACAGTGGCTGTCCAACGCAGAAGCTGTTACAAGTCTCTGATATTGATTCTGGACACAGAATCCACGTACCTGCTAATCCATTTCAGTTTCATTTTCAACTTTTTCGTGGATGGCAACCGGCCAAGCCCAGAACCGGGCATATTACGTTGTACGTTCAAGTTGCCAGTCATTACTCAATCTGCAGTGTGTGTGCAAGTGCAATTGGACGTTATTGCCCCACCCCACCACACCCAACCCCATGTGTGCAAAACGCAACATATGTCAACGTGCAAAAATTAATGCGCGTTTTCCTGGGCGGTATAACCTCCGTAAACAAGAACAAGCCACATGCTTTCCAAGGAGCTGGGAATGAGATCCACTCACCACTGTCGCCTTGAAATTGCCACGTTGCCCCATCTACCTGTGCATCAAGTCGCTGTTCAAGCGAGGCCTTTTCCTGCTCAAGACCCAAAATACAGGCGGCCAGCTGGTCACTACGTGCCTGCAAGACATTTCTTTGGTCCGTCAGCAACGCAATCTCTTGCTCGTTCCTTTGTAAATCATCTCTGCTGCTTGCAAGGTCCTGACACGGTGGGAAAGGTGAGGAAATCCCTTGATTGACGAAACCTTAGAAAACACATTGGGGAGATTAGGGCCCAAGACCTTCTCCCCAACTCCTGCTGAAAATGCTTGAGGGATTCATTCTCTTGCTCCACTGTATCAATGTTGTCCTTTAGCCGGTTGTTCTCTTGCACCATCCTCTGATATCGACCTTTCAGCTTTGCGTTCTCTTGCCTTTTCTTGCGCAATGCCTCTGCAACCATCCTCTGAACTCTACCTGCGGTTTCGAGAACATGTTCCAAAAAGGCGCATCTATTTTTGGCCGCCTCTGCCTCGTTCTCCAGTGACGTATTCTTTTGCCCAAGGATCCTCATCTGTTCTGTCAAAGACGCGTTTTGGCGCTTGAGCACAGCATTTTCTTGGATCTGCTGTTTCAGTGACCTACTGTCCTTTTCCTTCATCTTGTCTCTAAGCGACGAATTTGCTTGTTCCATCGTCCTGTTCTTTTTCGCAAGTGCTGCAATCTCTTTCTTCGCTCCCTTCAACTGGCCTGCAAGCGAGGAATCCTCTTGGTCTATAATTTTGATCTGCTGCGTGAGGGACCGATTCTCGTCTTCTTTTTCCGCCAGTTTTGCTTGCAAATCGGCGATCAGCTCCTTCTGCTGCATCTTTACCAGCTGATCTCTCTTGCCAAGTCCTGAGCAAAACATGTCAATCTCTTCGAACTGCACAGGACTGCTTGATATGGGGTTTGATATCGTGTGACATGAATATGCTTCCAAATATTTTCACACAGCTCAAAAAGCCAGTGGTGTTAGGTGGGTTTGTCAAGTATTGGAAGAGGTGGTCCAATGCCAGGAAAACACTGACGCCTTGGTGAAGATCGATGAAATGAAGATATTGGCGCGTAAGAACGAACATATTTTATAGACCACCATGCGCATGTACTAAAACTAAATGCATTCCCATATGCACCTTTGTCAGAACCCGTTTGTCAAGAGTCACGAATTTTGTAGAACCTAGCAAGAAATACCCCAGCAACAGCAAACTAGACGATGGATGGCCCGAGAGCGAAGAGAAGTATTGCGAGATATGTAACTGTGAAGATCGTATAGCATGAAACACAGAGAGAGAAATATATGAAGATGTCTCAAAGAAAGAAGATGTGAGGCGCAAAATAAAAAGAGATTGATGAGTATGTGGAGATGTGAGGTTGTGAAGATGTGAAGATGTGTGATGTGATGAGATGAAGATGTGAGCATTTGAATCATTTGAAGATGTGAGGATGTGATGAGGTGAAGATGTGAATTTGTGAAGATGTGAAGATGTGATGATGTGAAGATGGGAAGATATGCAGAGAGCAACAAGACGTCACAGACGCTTTTGCAATGTTTGCACACAAACGCTTTTACACACAGACCCACTTACACACAGACCCTAGTCCACACAGACCCTTTTACACACAGACCCTTTTACAAACAAACGCTTTTACACACAGACCCTCTTACGCACAGATGCTTTTACACACAGACCCTTTTGCACACAGTCCCTTTTACACGCAGTCCCTTTTACACACAGACGCTTTTACACACAGACGCTTTTACACACAAACACTTTTACGCACAGGCCCTTTTACACACAGACGCTTTTACACACAGACGCTTTTACACACAGACCCTTCTACACACAGACGCTTTTACACACAGATGCTTTTACAGACAGACCCTCTTACACACAGACCCTTTTACACACAGACTCTTTTACACACAGATGCTTTTACACNCACACAGACGCTTTTACACACAGATGCTTTTACAGACAGACCCTCTTACACACAGACCCTTTTACACACAGACTCTTTTACACACAGATGCTTTTACACACAGATGCTTTTACACACAAACACTTTTACACACAGACCCTTTGACACACAGACGCTTTTTACACACAGACACTTTTACACACAGANGATGCTTTTACACACAGATGCTTTTACACACAAACACTTTTACACACAGACCCTTTGACACACAGACGCTTTTTACACACAGACACTTTTACACACAGATGCTTTTAGACACAAACGCTTTTACACACAGACCCTTTTACACACAGACCCTTTTACACATAGACGCTTTTACACACAGACGCTTTTACACACAGACCGATTCTCGGTGCTGTCGGTGTCATCCCCATCCAACGTCGAGCAGAAGAAGAGCACCTTGCTCCGGGACACAGACCCGGGACACGCCCGGGAAGGTTGGTGAGGCAAGCAATATCCTTAATTAGTGGGGAATACAACATACTCTTTAGGTAGACTAATGGAATATCCCTAGGTCTCATTCAATTGATCAGTTGCTAACTTGGATGTTTCAACTAAGGTGGAGACTGCTCAGCCATACAAAATCAGCTTGTGAACTTTCGTGGCACCCATCNTCATTCAATTGATCAGTTGCTAACTTGGATGTTTCAACTAAGGTGGAGACTGCTCAGCCATACAAAATCAGCTTGTGAACTTTCGTGGCACCCATCCGCAGCCATTTTGCGTCTTGTGCAATAGGTCAGTTGTTTTTCTGGCATGTTTCAACTAAGGTAGTGGCAGTTCAGCAGTGCAAGATCAGCTCAGGAATGCGTGTGGTCATAACCGTTCGTTTCAAGTCTAGTTTTAATAGGTCAGTCGTTACCTGGGATCTTCCCAACTGAGGTTGTGACAGGTAGTGACAGTTCAGCAGTGCAAGATCAGCTCAGGAATGCGTGTGGTCATACCCATTTCTATTTAAGTCTTAGTGTAATAGATCAGCCTTTGCATGGGATGAATCCAACCGAGGTGGTGACAAACCAGCAATTCACAATTAGCTCAGGAACTTTAAAGGTATCAGTCCAAAGCCATTTTGCGCCTTGTGACTAGGTCAATTGTTACCTGGGATGTTTTAAACTAAGGAGGTGAGAGTTCAGCAGTNCAAAGCCATTTTGCGCCTTGTGACTAGGTCAATTGTTACCTGGGATGTTTTAAACTAAGGAGGTGAGAGTTCAGCAGTGCAAGATCAGCTTGGAAATCTGTGTGGTAACTGACATTCAGTCTCATTCAATTGAACAGTTGCTAACTTGGATGTTTCAACTAAGGTGGAAACTGCTCAGCCATACAAAATCAGCTTGTGAACTTTCCTGGCATCCATCCGCAGCAATTTTGCGTCATGTGCAATAGGTCAGTTGTTTTTCTGGCATGTTTCAACTAAGGTAGTGACAGTTCAGCAGTGCAAGGTCAGCTCAGGAATGCGTGTGGNATTTTGCGTCATGTGCAATAGGTCAGTTGTTTTTCTGGCATGTTTCAACTAAGGTAGTGACAGTTCAGCAGTGCAAGGTCAGCTCAGGAATGCGTGTGGGCATAACCGTTCGTTTCAAGTCTAGTTTTAATAGGTCAGTCGTTACCTGGGATCTTCCCAACTGAGGTTGTGACAGGTAGTGACAGTTCAGCAGTGCAAGNTTTCAAAAGTGTGACCGCACATCGGGCGAAGCCCACCTCTGAATACAATACTGCTGGGGCCGACCGGACCCCCACCATCAAAGTCTTCAAGTGAAGAAACACACCCAAATGGCAAAGCATGTGGAGATACATCTCGCAAAATTCAACCAGGAGCCTGAAAGTTCGGTCAGCAAAGCGGACTTCACGATTGTATGCCGCCTACCTTCTTTTAAGGCATCAGTCCAAAGCCATTTTGCGACTTGTGACTAGGTCAATTGTTACCTGGGATGTTTTCAACTAAGGAGGTGAGAGTTCAGCAGTGCAAGATCAGCTTGGAAATCTGTGTGGTAACTGACAT